>PVKC010021685.1:0-18039 GCA_004027635.1 Crocidura indochinensis
CTCTCCCTCCCTCTCTCTGTCTGTCTCTGTTTCTCCCTTTCTCCCTCTCTGTCTCTTCCCCTCTACCTCTCTTCTCTCTCTTTGCTCTCTCCTTTCTCCCTCCTTTTTGCCTCATCCAGCAGTGCTCAGGGCTTACTCCTGATGGGACTAAGGACTCCTTCCTGTTGGGGTTCAGGACCATATGGAATGTTGGGGATCAAACCTGGGGTGTATAGGTGCAGGACGAGCACCATCCCGGTGGTAACCTAACACCTCCCTGCTATACTAGCTCTACAGACCATGTTTTTGTTCTTTATCAAAATAATAATTTAAGGTAGCAAAACACTTGGTTTTTGGCTACACCTGATGGTACTAGAGGGTTATCCTATCTCAGGGATGGCTCCTGGCAGGTACTGGGGATGGAACCTCAGCCAGCCGTGTGGAAGACAAGAACCCTACCTTCAAGTGGTTGTTTTGAGGGGGAACCATCCTGGCTGTGCTCGAGGGGTCCTGCAGGGATGGAACCGGCTCTAGGCAGCCAGCAGGATTTGCAATCTCCTGCCCAAAACATGTGTTTTAAAAAGGATGGGGAAAGTCGAGGTGATAGCACAGGGATCAGGGTGGAGGACCCCAGATGTCTCCCCAGGACTGTAGGGTCCCAGCCCTGACCTCAGGTGAGGCACAGCAGTAAAGTAATGAGCCCCCTCCTGGTCTCCAGCCTCAGTAGACTTTAACTTCCCCTAGGACAGGGTCCTCAGATGTCTTCAGTGTTGGAGGCAGGTTGGAGGCCAGCCCCCTGAGCATGTGGTTTCACCTTTACAGCTGCCTCATGATTGTCTCCTGTGTCTTTTCCTTGCTTCTGCTGATTCCTGTGTCCTCCCTGTGACCCCGGCTGACTTTGTGTCCACTCTTCTTTACCGTGTACATGATTTTGAGGAGCTGCTAGGCTCCTTTGTGGTAGCTGCCCCCTGCTGTGACTGTTTCATGCCCTGACCTGGGAGCTGTGTTCTGTGGCAACCGTGTGACATGCAGCATCATTTGGCTAGGGATGGGGAGAGGGGAACTGGGAGCCCCTCCCTCTTCTGGTGGTGGCATTCTCGGCGGCTGCCCAGCAGGACTCGGGGTCAACCCATGGCCTTGTGTGTGCCAACTGGTAGACACCTCCAGTACACTGGTCCCTACATGGACAGAATCTGAACTGGGAATTTCAATAAAAAAAAAAAAAGTGTAGGCCTTAGGAAACACCAGATGGGGCAGGTGTATCTGTGTGGGGGTCAGCTTTCCCAGAGCATCGTCTTAGGCTCAAGTTATGCCAAGGATTGGCACACTGGAAATGGAGAACTGGGGACTGACTGCATGACATGTTCATGACAGTCCCACCCAGCTCCTTAGTTGTTCAGGCCCCTTTATCTCCTCTTAAGTTTGGGGCCCACACCCAATCCTGCTTAGGACTCAGCCCTGTGATGAGCTCATGGTAAAGACCCAAGAGGCTTTATTGACCGTCCCAGACACCAGGACCAGGAAGCAACATGCTTTGAAAAGCCAAATCAACCAAGAGATTTTTCTAGGTGGGGAAAAGGAGGGGAGATCAGAGAAAAGGAGGATTATTTTCAGACCATGGGATTGGGAAGCTGTCTTTGTGACCCATTATCTATCGTACTTTGAGGAGTGAAAAAATTGCTCTACTCTGCTGGGCTGTGCTGGCTGACTATGAGATCCTCCCGGGAAGTGAGGCTAGGGCAGCCAGAGCATGACCCTGTGTCTCAGAGCACAGTCTTCTCCCCCCACCCCCCCTCACCCATCGCAGAGCTGCCTAGATAAGGTTGAGATTAGGAAGGAAAATAAACATTTTCCTTGGGGCCTGAATGATGATTGTTATGTTTACAGTGGCAGGGAGTGGGCCACAGTGCTCAGGGCTGATTCCTGGTGCTTTGTTCAGGGAGCTCTCCTGGTGGGGCTCAGGAAACCATCTGTCATGCCAGGGATGGAACCTGGATCTGCCCTGAGTAAGGCCAGCTTCTCAACCTCTGTGCTTTCTCTCTGGCCCAACTTTGTAAGATCCTTTGGGGGTGGTGGGGCTGGGACCGTCTACACCACCTGTGCCTTATTTACCTTTGGTTACCAAAGAGCAACTTCTTTCCTGTTAACCAGGGCACCTGCTCTCGCTTCTCCCTGGCCGGTGGGCATGATCTCATGGCTCAGGCAGGGCCAGGGTGGAGAGCACTGAAGTCCATAAGCCCTTCAGCACTGCTCTGTGCTTGTGTGTGCACAGCTTCTCGGTGATGCCAACCTTGCTCCCAGATGCTGGTGGTTGAGGTGTTCACAGTCAGGCCCTCTCCGAGCCTCCATGGGCTTGTTCCAAGCATCCAGGCCTTTACTCCTCCCTCCCTCCAGGTTCAAAGGTGCCATTGTTTGGGGAAAGACTTGCTGGGAGGAGCCTCACCCTCACCCTCTCAGGGACACGCAGATGTCCGTTTCTCCATCCATCAGTGTAGGGTTGAGACCTGGGCCCACTGCATACTACCTGTCTCCTTTCCCTGCCCCAGCTTCCTTTCTGGTGGTCTTTGCCCTCTGAGCCTCATCCCTGATGATGTTGTTATTTTGTTTTGTTTTTGTTGTTTTTGGAGGGGTCACACCTGGCAGCGCTCAGGGGTTACTCCAGGCTCTATGCTCAGAAATCACCCCTGCCAGGCACAGGGGACCATATGGGATGCCGGGATTTGAACCACCATCCTTCTGCATGAAAGGCAAATGCCTTACCTCCATGTTATTTTTTAATTGTGGTGTGTAGTGGTGGTTCTGGACCACACCCTGGATGTTATGGGCAGAGCTAGTGCCCTCCCTGCTGGACTGTTCCTCTGGCCACAGATTTGGGGATCACACCAATACTGACTGCTGCTCCTGGGGATGGGGAGGCAGGCATCCAGAGCTGAGTGAGCCCCCCAAGCTGCTGGCTGGAAACAGGGACCTCAAACTCATCAGCAGCCTCCTCTCTACTTCCAAGTCTGGTAATCTCTGCATCCTGATGTGTAACTTTCCTTTTTCTGTTTTTTCCCTCACAATTCGCACTTCCAGTTGTGGCCGAAACAGGGACCCAGGATGTTCCACTTAAGGACTTGTGCTACAAAGCTGAGGCCCCTGACGGCCTCACAGACTGTTAAGACTCTTGCACAGAAAAGGCTGGCAGCACCCAGGACGTTCTGGCAGATCCGCTGCTATTCTGCCCCCGTGGCCGCCGAGCCTTTCCTCAGTGGGACTAGCTCCAACTATGTGGAGGAAATGTACTATGCCTGGTTGGAGAACCCCAAAAGCGTCCACAAGGTAAGGCGTGTTGGGTGTGGGACCCCCCCCAAGGTAAGTGAGTTTGTCCTGAAGCGCCCAGCCCAACACGCTCAGCCCACACGATGCACAGGCCGGGGTCTCACCGTCACCTCCTGCCACTGCTCGCCTCCAGCCAGTGCCCAGCCTGGGAAGAAGGAAGTTCCACCTCGTGCCCAACTCCATGTCTGAATGTGGATTTCTATGGCTCTTCCAGCTTTTCCACACCACCTACAGTGCTCCCTCTGCTGCACCGCCTACAATGTTTTCTTTCAGACCCATCAGATGGCTGCTGGATTCAGAACAGCTTTCACAGAATTGTTGCACATGGACAGGACACCACACCAGCTTGTGGTGGTGTTGGTTTTGTGGTCACTCTGCCACACTCAAGAGCTGTGTGTGATCTGAAGAGACGGTGTGTGTATGTGGTCCCCTGCTGAGCTCAGAATTGTGGGGTGTTTTGGGTTGGATTTTTTCCTTTTTTCTTTCTTTTTTTTTTTTTTTTTGGTTTTTGGGCCACACCAGCACCACACAGGGTTACTCCTGGCTCTGAGCTCTGAAATCGCTCCTGGCAGGCTCGGGGGACCACATGGGATGCCGGGAATCTAACCCAGGTCTGTCCTGGGTTGGCTGAGTACAAGGCAAACGCCTGCTATCTCAGGCCCCTAAACTTAGGAACTGTTATTGTTGATTGGTCTCTTCAATCCATGTTTCTTGGTCAGGGTCACTCATACAATTGGCCTTGCCTCCCACCCTCAAGTGGTTTCCCCAGGTGTGTAATTGTGTCCCAGAGTGCCCTGTATGTCAGTGACTGGTGATATAACCCCTCCCTCCACCCTGTCCCAATCTCCCATCCCCACTTCCTCAGGAGCAGCAGATTGTCAGGAAGGTCCTGGGTACAGATGGGCCCATTGCTCCAACCTGTCTGCTGTAACATGAGTGGTACCCAAGTGGGGGTTTATCTGTCTCTTGGGGGCCTGGAGCATGTCCTGCTGTTACATGGGGTCGATATTTTGCTCATAAGGATACACAGGCACACACATGTGCCCCAACCACAAGAATAAAAGTATGCGGGACTGGAGGGAGAGATAGCATGGAGGGAAGGCATTTGCCTCTCATGTAGAAGGTCGGTGTTTCAAATCCCAGCATCCTATATGGTTCCCTGTGCCTGCCAGGGGCGATTTCTGAGCATAGAGCCAGGTGTGACCCAAAAACCAAAAAAAAGAATACACGTATGCATTTGCACACACCCCGCAATATATACACAGGCTCTGCCATGACATCTACATTAGAACATACACAAGTGCTTGGCCAGGGACCTGAGCTGACCTGTTCAGGTCGTGGGACAGGTTCCAGTCAGTACCCCAGTCACTATGGTTATCACTGTAGTGCCATAGGCACTAGCATGCTGAGTTGCGTTAGTGGGTCCCTGTGAAAGGGTGTGATGAAGGCTGTAGCAGGGATGCTGAGGGTGTATGGGTATCTCAGGGTGTGTCCTGCTGGCTAATAGGCCCCTGCACTGTGTAGCCCGAACTCCTTCCATTGGAGTTTTTACAGAGGCTTTGTGCTCAGTCGCCAACTCTTCCTTCTCCCTTATGAGAGGGACCTGGTGGGCTGCCTCGTCCCTCCCTCCCACGGCTTTCCCGGGACACTCCTCTTCGGGAGTCCCCGAGCTGCCCATGAGAACAGACTTTTCTACCATCTGGGATGGGGCCAGGGTTTGTGATTCCAGCACCAGGAGCATCATCGGAGACCAGGTGGTAAGTCTGTAATGCCTCTTGAGTAACCAGGTTTTCAGAAATTAGTATGGAGCTGGGCCCAGGACCTTGTCTCCTCACACTATTAGGGCATGTCATGTCATGCACCCAGAGAGTCGGGCAGTCTGTGGTGCAGCCATAGAGTCATTGCTCGCTGTCAACCGCCCTGCTCTCAGGGCAGAGCATGATTATCTGGGTGGGGCTCGGCTTAATCTATACTAGGTACAGTGAGGCCTGCTGGACTCAAGCACTTCTGTTTTTGTTTCTTGGAGGAGCTTAGTCCCCCTCCGCCCCCAATAATTCTGTTCCAGGAGAGGGAACTTTTTTGGGGTGGGCCACACTTGGAGGGCTCTGACCTCAGGAATCACTCTTGGTGATTCAGGGACCATATAGGATGCCAGGGTTGGAACACAGGCATATCCCCATGTGTTCTCTGACTTCTTTTTATGGGGTTGAGGGGACTGCATATCTGCTTACCCCTGCCTGTGTGTGCTTATGGATCACTCTTGGTCCTCCAGAAACCATGAGGGAGCTAGGGATGGAACCCAGGTTAGCCGTGTGCAAGGCAGGTGTCATCCCCACTGTGCTGTCACTCTGGCCTCTGAGCAAATTGCTCTAAGACATTCGCCTGTGTTTAAGTTCCTGGCTAGGCGTGAGTGCTGTGTGGTCACTAAGCCTTGCCCAGCTTCCGATCCTCAAGTGGACTGTCCCAAGGGTCTGCCCTATTGTCTCTGATCAAGGCCCTCAGGAGCTATCAAATACCAACTGCACGCAGGTCTCAGCTAGGTCGGTCTGGGTTCCCAGCCCCTAGCCCTTGGCAGGGAGAAGTGTCAGCCCTGCCTGGTCTCTGCCCTGCTGCTTATGTAGGGGCCCCATGGGGCTTTGCAAGTGCCCTTTGCCCTCCTCTCTCCATGGAGTTGGTGTCTCTTTGGCTGCCCTTGGTGCCCAGCTTCCTCCTGGGCCACTGCCCTATGCCCACAGTGGCCAACCTCGTGACACTCGAGTCTGCCCGCACTGCTTAAGGGTTGAAGTTATGAGTCCCTTTTCTTTTTTTTTTTTTTTTTTTTTTTTTTTTTTTTTTTTTTGGGTTTTTGGGTCACACCCGGCAGTGCTCAGGGGTTACTCCTGGCTCCATGCTCAGAAATTGCTCCTGGCAGGCACGGGGGACCATATGGGGCACCGGGATTCGAACCGATGACCTTTTGCACGAAAGGCAAACGCCTTACCTCCGTGCTATCTCCCGGGCCCCATGAGTCCCTTTTCTGTTTGGTTAAGGGCCAACTCTGAGCTCCAAGCTCAGGGCTCACTTCTGGTGGGGATTGGAGCCAGGTCACCATCAGGTGAGGCAGACACCCTCCTTGTAGTGTTCTGCCTTTATTGCTCTTGTGTTCTTGCTCTTGCTCCATTGCTCTGGCTGGTCCTGTCTGATTAGGGATTGAGACACACACCCCCTCACCTCCCATCCTTCCAAGTCAGCAGATATATCCCTGGGGTGGCCTTTTCATCCAGCTTTCCTGTGAACCTTGCCAGTGCCCTGAAAACTGCTTACCCCAGTTTTGTCCTGTTTGGGGGATGTGTTTTGTTTGGAGGCTGTATTCAGTGGTTCTCAGTGATCACTCCTGGTGGTGCTCAGGGAACCATGTATAGTGACAGGGATCAAATCAGTGTCAGCCCTGTCAGGAAAAGTGCCCTACACACTGAACTGTCTCTCTACCCCCCTTCCCTCAAAAAAAATACAGACTTTGGGGGCTGCATCCAGTCATGCTCAGGGCTTGTTCCTGGCTCTGCTTAGGACTCACAGTTGGTGGTACTTATGGGAAGAAAGGTTATTTTAAGGTATACAGTACTCTTGTGGAATTTTTCTTATTGAGGCCATTTAATTGCCTGGTGGGGGAGCTATACCCTGTGGTGCTCAGGGATCAATCCTGGCAGGCTTGGGAGGCCATAAAGGATGCTGGGTATCAAACCAAAGTCAGCTGCACGCAAAGCAAATGCCTTCCCTGCTGTACAATGACTCAGACCTTTAATTGCATCTTCAGTGAAGACTTGGTGACTCTCCCTATTCGATTAGCTGACAGAGCTGAGCTTCCCTGAGGGGTACAGTGTACAGTATACTGCCTCATAAGGAAGATAAGTTAAGGAGCCACAGATGTTGGGGGGGGGGGGCAGGACATAGCACTGCTCAGGACACTCGCCACTTAGCAGTTCCATGGAAAGACTGACTAGTTAGTGGCTGCCAGGAAACAGGACACAAGGTGAGCTTGTAGGCCAGAGGGAACCCTGCCACCCCTCAGGTACAACCCAAAGAGAAGCCAGCAGCCTTCAAAGCCAATGCCCACTACATGTAACCCTGTAGTAAAAGGGGTCTGTCCAGGGAAGGTCGTTTGCAAGCAGAGATGGTACAGGAGGAGCCCTGAAGGATGTGGGGACACTCTAGAGGCGCCAGTTATCAGCCAAGTCTAGGCCTATGCAGTGCCCTATAAGTGAAGTGACTTGTAAGGCAGGCAGAGGCGGGACAGAGGGTGGTTGGTTCACTGTTGGACACCAAGCAGAGTTAGGTGCTAGACTGGAGAAGTGGACATGACCCTGGGAGACTTCTGCTGAACCTTTGGGCCTTGTTCAACTCTCTTGGACATGCCTGTGAATGTGACCCTGGAAGGTGCCAATCCCAGTCGTGCTTGGGGCAGGGAACAAATTCATAGTTCTGCATAGCACATCTCATACCGCAGAAAATGATGAGGGGAACTAAGGGAGAAGTCAAGCCATCTGCTTTAGTTTTGGGGCCACACTTGGATCGTGCTCAGGGGTCATTCCTAATTCAGGTTACTCCTGGCAGTACTGGAACATGGAATGGCCATGTAAGCCAAACACCCTCCCTCCGGGGTGTGGTTTGTGGATTTGCTGTTCTCAAGGGAACTGGGGTGACACCCACCCAGCTTCAGTCTCAAGGAGCTCAGGAAGGAGAAATAGACCCGACTTGAAGAGCAAACCCTGCTCACCCAGTACTGTGCTGTGGGGGTTAGAGGAGCCGAGGGCAGCTACAAGGGCCGTCAGCTCAGCATGGCTCAGGACATAGGACTTAGGACATAGCGCAGTTGTCACCTTTACCCTAGAGCAGGAGCAATTGCTGTCAGCAGGGAGGGGTAGAGCTGAGGCAGCTTTTTTTAATCTGGGAGTGTGGCAACATCTTTCTAGTACTTCCCAGATAGGATGGGGAGGGGGGGACTGTCCTGGGGTTCTGCCCAGACACTACTCCTGAGGGTGCTCGGGAGCCTTACGGGGAACTGATTGCCTCTGGTGGGTTATGGACACCTCCAATGAGTGTGTTTCTCTGTGTTTTGAGCTGTGCTGGGTGGGTGCTGCTCCAGGCCCCTGACCTCACCATAGTCTTGCTGGCCCCCAGTCTCTGAAGTGTGGCTCTTTGTCCCCTGCATGCCCTTCCCAGCCTTACCACACCAGTGGGATCCTTACTGCCAGGTGTGTGCTGTCCTTGGGCCTAGCCCATGACCTCCTGTTACTGCCTGTACTCTGAGTGGAGCGTCCCCTGCAGGGTGGTTGGCAGACGTGGCTCAGAGCCCCCCAGCATTGGTGAGGCCTAACAGAAAATGTGACTTATGCCTGGTACCAGGACTACATTTTTCCTGGTCACTAGGAAGGGGGACCTGTGACAGTGAGGCTGCTGCCTAAGCCAGAGTCATTAGTTTATCTTCCTTGTAACATGACATGACATGAAGCAATTGAACCTGGGGTTTGGCCAGAGGCTGCCTCACGACCACTGTCATGCCCCTGGGCCAGGCACAACTCAGCTGAGGAGAGTGATGCCCTTAGGTAAGTCAGGGCAGGCTGGTGAGCTGTGTTCATGCAGAGGCAGACACTGTGGCCTTATCCCTGGCATTGCCAGGTATGGCTCCTTCAGTCCCCCAAAACGGAAAATGTCACCAAAGCCACTGCTGAGGGACAAGGTACTGGGAGATCTGTTGATCTGTTCCCTCGGGAGTGAGCGTCAATGTCCCCAGGCTCATACCAAGGCCTCTATTGGGCCCAGGTCTGCCTGCCCTTGACCCCCTTGTCCTCTGCACTTTCTGGGTGTTGGCATCACCACCTTGGTACTGAAACCCTCCAGGAGCACCGGAGCCAGATATGTGGCCTGAAGCCAGGCAGAGTTCAACAGCCTCAGGCATGGCCTATAGCCCTCTGCAGAGAGAAAGGCCTGGCTCTGGGCCTATGTCACACACAAAGGTCAGCGCCTGCTGGCTCTCATGCAGGGGACCTTTGAACATTCCAGCATCACTCAGCACAGCCCTGACGTCACCCGTGCTGCTCTGGTCCCACCTTCATAGGCCCTTCTGGACTAGGTGTCCAACCCGGTAAGTGGCCTAGTGTGCAAAATACCAGAATACTTCCAGAAGCATTGCAGGGAAACGGTGCCTGTAAAGGTTTTTAACTGGGCCAGAGCAGCAGGGAGGGAGTTTGCCTTGCACATGGCCAACCTGGGTTCAATCCCCCACATCCCATATGGTCCCCTGAGCCTGTCAGGTTTCCATAACGCAGAGCCAGGAGTAACCACTGAGCACTGCTACTGCCTAGTGTGGCCCAAAGGGGAAAAAAAGTTTCTTAACTGATAAGAACAATGGTTTCTTTTTAGTTCCTTTGGTACTCTGGGGATGGTGCTTGCTTTTGTATTGACAGAGGCTGACTAGAACAATACCACCTTTGTGCCACCTGGGTCAGGCTGACCCAACACATCAAATTGTCCCAGGGCACCCCAGTGCCTCTGTAGGTCTCCTGTTCCACCCCCACAAACCATACTCATGGCTACTTGGGAATATAGGAAGTGAACTTCTTTGCTAAGAAGAATGTGGTTTCTGAAAACATCTTTGTAAGCTTGTTAAATAGCTTTTAATTCCTTAAAATCATGGGGTAAAGATTTTATTTTCTGGTGTGCTGCAAACTAGACCCAAGGCCACAGACATGAATGGGCAGGTATTCCAGATCCCAGACTCAAAATGTTTGCATTGTTTCAACCTGATATTACACTGTTTTGGGAAATCATAATTTTTTTTTTTTTTTTTTTTTGGTTTTTGGGTCACACCCAGCAATGCTCAGGGATTACTCCTGGCTCCCATGCTCAGAAATTGCTCCTGGCAGGCATGGGGGACCATATGGGGCACCGGGATTCGAACCAATGACCTTTTGCATGAAAGGCAAACGTCTTACCTCCATGCTATCTCCCGGGCCCCGGGAAATCATAATTTTATTTAAAGAAATTTACTTAGATGGGGAGTCAAGAGGTTTTGTTCGGGGGGGAAGGTGCAAGGAGTACACTGGTGGGATTTGAGGATTATTCCATGCAGGAATAAGGGCCTCCATAAGTCATGCCAGGATTGAACCCAAGTCATCTGTGTGAAATCCCTCCCTGCCTTCATACTGTCTCTGTCGCCCTGTTACAGTCCACACATGGGTAAGTGCTCCCCACCATGAGGACCTTCTCCATCAGCCACGAGCCCACCTGTTGTGGCTGCCTGGACACATCATCTGTTACCAGTGCAGCTCTGGCTCTGTCCCCATTTGGTCATCTGGGATCCACACATGCCTGTTCCACTCTGTTGTGGCCCTTTCTTACAATCAACTTCCTCCAGTGTCTTGTGCTCCTTTTCCTGAGGGGTTCAGACTCCCTTGGTGCCTCCAAACTTTGCCCTCCTTTCTCAGAACTTAAACTTGCCACTGCTGGGGCTGGAGAGATAGCATGGAGTTAGGGCATTTGCCATGCATGCAGAAGGACGGTGGTTCGAATTCCGGCATCCCAATGATCCCCCGAGCCTGCCAGGAGCAATTTCTGAGCATAGAGCCAGGAGTGGCCTCTTAGCGCTGCTGGGTGTGACCCCAAAAAAACCAACCAAGCAAACAAAAAACTTGCCACTGCTATTTGCCACTGTAAAGCCCATCACACAATCACCGTCATTCTCTGTTCAGTGGGGGTAGCCGCGGGAAATGAGATACAGAAGGACTGACTGGCTTTAGGCTCACCAGGGAAGCTCCACGTGAGGACAGGCTAGACATTGGTTCCCCATATGCTCCCCACCCATTCATGTGTCCTGGCTCAGTTGACGGGAGAGTAAGGACAGGTAGTGAGTGTGTCAGCATCAGTAAGCATGTCAGCGTTGGATGGGATCCCTTCGAGAACACGGCTGTGATTCTTCTGGCCCTCTGCTCTCTCCTGTAGGCACATGTGTTGCCCTGCTATTCCTTTTTTTTTTTTTTTGGTTTTTGGTTTTTGGGTCTCACCCGGCAATGCTCAGGGGTTACTCCTGGCAGGTTCGGGGAACCATACAGGACGCCAGGATTCGAACCAATGACCTGCATGAAAGGCAGACACCTTACCTCCATGCTATCTCTCCGGCCCCTCATTTTTAATTTAATGGGCACCATCTCCAGAAGTCTTACCTTGAGAGACTAAATGAAATAAAAACTTGTGCTGGGCCTTGGATGAACCAGTTCTTCACAGTGGGAAGAAGCCGGAGTGTGACGTGAGTTTGAATCTCCTTGACTTGTGAGCCAGTGCGAGCCCAATGGCTGCTGACTGCCGTCCCTGTGCTGCAAGCCACTCCACCAAGTCATGCAAACACCATGGCATCAGGTGGATCCCGCACACAGACCACAAGCTGAGAAGATGAGCAGATGCCTCAGCCAGGAAAATGCACCCCCTATAAATACACATGTACAGGCACACATGTTTAAGCAGAGCATTGAGCTCTTGGCACAGAGTGGAGGCACGAAGGAGCGAGTGAGACCCTGGGCAGTGAGTGTGGGGAACAGTTGCACAGGCTTGGCCAGTGCCTCTTCAGAGTGCCGCTTGCCGCATGGCAGGTCCAGGCACTGTCTCCAACAAGAAATCTCAGTAATCCATGTCCTCTCTCTGCCTTCAGTCGTGGGACATTTTCTTCCGGAACACCAATGCAGGAGCTCCCCCAGGCACCGCCTATCAGAGTCCATTGCCACTGAGCCCGACCTCCCTCTCCAGCCTGGTGGGGGCACAGCCCAGTGTGGACAAACTGGTGGAGGATCATCTGGCTGTGCAATCTCTCATCAGGGCCTACCAGGTAAGGCCAACCTCCTTGGGACCCTGACCTGTACCCACTGGGAGAGGAAAGATTTTAGGTTGTGTCACTGTTCCTGTGGGAGCCATCCAGGCTACCACCTACCCTTGTTCTTGAAATCTCCCTTCACCCCTTTCCTTGTTTGGTTAGGGGGACCCTTTCAGGCTTAGGGGCCTGAGAAAGCCCTGAAGCTTGGGGAGACAGGAGCAGCACCAGAGGCCTTACTTTGGTTCTGTGGGCAGATAGACACTGCCCTCTGCTCTCCTGCCCAGAGCTACCCTTGGCTGCAGGAGACCCTGAACGCGGCCACTGACCTGCAGGACGGTGAGCGGGGCCCAGTCCAAGAGCCCACACCAGCTCAGAAAACGCTGTCTGCCCCTCTCTGCTGCCACAGCTAATGGCTCTAACTTCTCAGCAGCTACCTGGACAGGCCTGAAGACACTTGGACTCCGAGGCGCTTCCCAGGCCTTCCCTTCCTCAGTACCTTTAGCCTTTTGTGCTGAGTGAGATCCCCAACATGTCCCAGTTCTGGTTCTGCTCATCCCAAGTGGATCTTTTCAGGCCACCCAGTTTCCCATTTATTCCCTTACCCTTACTCTTCATTGAAAGTGCCTTTACGAACAGTCTTGCTTTTCAGGAAAACCGTCTAAGCTGTTTGGGGATTTTTTGGTTTTGATTTTGGGGTCACACCTGGCGACATTCAGAGGTTACTCCTGGCTCCGCGCTCAGAAATCACTCCTGGCAGGCTCAGAGGATCATATGTGATGCCAGGAATCAAACCACTTTCAGTCCTGGGTCAGCCACTTGCAAGGCAAATGCCCTACCGTTGTGCTATATCTCTGGCCCCCATTTGATTATTATTTTTTTTTATCTGTAGGACTGTTTTTTGTTTGGGTTTGCTTTGTTTTATATGCTTTTGTTTTGGGGGGCTACCCATTGCTTAGGACTTACTCCTGGTACAGCGCTCAGGAATCACTCCTGGAATGCTTAGGAGACACTATGGGAGGCCGGGTATTCAACCCGGTTAGGCCCTCCCTGCTGCTGTACCTATGCTAGGGCCTCCAGGTGTTTTATTTTCTGAAAGCTGTATTTTTGGGGGCTCAGTGGGATCTCTCATTTAATGGTCTGACCCAGGGTAACTTCCACACTCCCCACAACTCTGTTTAACGACTTGCTTGTGTTATTGCTTCCAGGTCAGGGGTCACCACATTGCAAAACTTGATCCTCTCGGAATTAGTTGTGTAAATTTTGATGATGCTCCAGTAACTGTTTCTTCAAACGTGGGTGAGAACGCATATGTAACTGATCATTTAATGTAATTTTACTTTTTTTTTTACCCCTTCCCTCTTTTTTTTCTCCTGTCCTTTTGTGTGTGTCCTTCCCTCCCTACCGTTGGCCCATCCGTAGATACGAGGGCACCATGTAGCACAGCTGGACCCCCTGGGAATTTTGGATGCCGATCTGGACTCCTCCGTGCCCGCTGACATTATCTCCTCCACAGACAAACTTGGTGAGGGCCTGAGCAAGTCAGCATTGCGCCCCTGGGTGCCATTCTATGGCCTAAGTGGCCGCAGACAAAAGGGAGACACTCAAGTTTGCTTCATTCTGATCACTTGAAATTTAGCAGTGAGGTAGCCTTTATGCATTGGGGAAGCTCAGTCATTAGTTTCTGTTTTTACCTTTTGGTCAGGGCCCATCCCTGGCTATGACCACACTGTGCTCAGGGCTGATTCCTACTGGGGCTCAGAGGAAACCTATGTGGTGCTGGGGCTCGAACCCTGGGTCAGCCACGTTGCAAGGCAAGCGCTCTTTACCAGACCTTGGACTGCTCTTTCTGGCCCCGGGACAAAGTCATTTTCATTTTTGTTTTATGGCCCGATTGTATGAGTTGGATGGTTCTAAAGTCTCCAAATGAGAAAGTCAACTTTGGAGCAGGAGAGATCGGGGAGGAGATATTCTGGGGAAGTGGGGTCTGGATCAGGGCTGGGGTCAAAGATGTCCTGGAGACCAGCTCTGGGACTCTGGATTCTAGGCCCAGGACAGCGCTGCCTTGCTCAGAATCTCCATCCGCCATCTGCCCCTTTGACCACAGTGCAAATAACTGCAGCCTGGGGCAGGCTAAGGCCTGAGCCAGTGGCACAGTGTGGGGTGTCTTGATTTCTGAAACACTGGTGATCACACTGAAGAAACTTGGGGAGGGGCACCAAGTAGGGATCTGCCCGCCAACTCGGGACACATGGGGCGTGGCATAGCGGGCCTCACCCACTGCTGCTTCCTCTGGTTAATCTGCTTCATGTCACCATGCTGCTAATCGGTGGGAGAAATTATTCCGGGACTAACTCAGAAGTGGCCATGCTGGCCGGGGCACAGTGCATGCTAATCAGACTCACCCGCCCTGCCTGGGCTGCTGTCGGGAGTGGGCAGAGATATCGGGCTTCGTGCCTATAGGCGTGGCCTGTCAGGTAAGACTCCAGCTCCGGGTGCCTGGCCTTGACCACCACCAACAGTGGCTGGGGGTTACGCCCTTCCCTGTGTCAGTCCACTTGGCTTGGACCCTGCTGAAGCTGTGTTAAGGACTTGAGGAAATACCCTTGGGAATGAGCCGTACATTCGATGGACAGGCCCTGAGCAGCCCCTGGCCAGCAATGCTGCTCCTGTGGAGTTTCTCTCTAGCCCTGCCAGAGGCAGCATCTTCACTGTGCAAGGTTGATTGAGGCCCGAGGCACTTCCCTCTATGGCCTTGTCCCTTCATCTTCCTCCTCATCTGCCCTCTGCCCCTGCGCCCTCAAGCTCAGAAGAACTTCATGGTAGCCCTCAGCTCCTCCATTGGCCCCCTGAATCTGATCAAGACGGCCCCAGTTAGCTGCTGACCAGCCCTGTGTCACAGCTGCATCTCCCTAGCACTCTCTGGAGCCTGCCCTGTGCACAAGCCTCATCTGCTGCAACTGAGTGACGCCCAAGGCAGAGGCTGCTGTGAACCAGGGAAGCTTGCTGGCTGAAGAGACCTCATGTCCTCAGAGCCCTCCACCCCGAGGAAGTTGGGGAGCAGCGTCTCCCAACCATGAGTGCAGCTATCACATCAGAGCAGGACTCCGTAATCCTTTACCTGATGGACAGATGCAGGACCCTCATTGTTGTCTGGTTAGATCCCAGCTCTGCTTAGACTGGCCACGGGCGCCTCTGACTCATCTGTTTGGGATTCTGATTCGATCACAATAGGATGCTGAGTGGTGCCGCCAAAGGTCTCACATGCCCGGTGTGCTGCTGTGGCTCAAGATGATTCCTAACCAGACTCCTGGGTAACTCGGGGAAGTAGACACCAGCGATGGAGTTCAGACCCTGGGTGGGCAGTGGGGACGCCTGCCCTGTCTCCCTAAACCCTATGATCACTGCTGGAACCGTGGCAGAGACCAGGAGTGAAGCTGGATGACTGAACCCCAAAAGAGGCTGATTTGTCCCAGCAGCTGCCCTGTGCCCATCTCCTCCAGCTGTGGCACCAATGCTCCCTTTTTTTAATTAGTTTTTGGGCTGCACCCAGTAGTGCTCAGGTATTATTCCTGACTCTGCACTGTGGATTCACTCTTGACATTGCTCTGGGACCATATGGGATGCTGGGGATTGAACCTGTGTGAGCTGCAGGTAGAGTAAACCGCAGTGGACTCTGTGGGTCCAAGAGGCTCCGGCAGGGAGTTCAGTGGGACTGCAGGAGCAGCCGAGGTGGGCAAAAACCTTCCAGCTGCTGTCCTGTGCTGTCCCTGGCCTCTTATTCTCAGTGCCTGCCTGGTGGATGTGTCTTGGCAGGTGGAGAAAGGGCCATCAAATGCTCGCGCTCTCTCTCTCTCTCTCTCTCTCTCTCTCTCTCTCTCTCTCTCTCTCTCTCTCTCTCTCTCTCTCTCTCTCTCCCCCTTCTTCCCTCTCCCCTTCTCTTTCTCACTCCCTCCCTCACCTTTTCCCCCATTCCCCTACCCTATTCCCTCCCTCTCATGCTATACAAACTCATCTGTCTTTGACTTCCACGGAAGCCTAGAGTACTTGTACTTGTGAAAGAGACATACTAGCACTCAGGAATCAGCTCAAATTTGGTCACTACAAGTGGGGAGGCAAGACCCCCTGTGCCTGGCCCTGTTGCTGACCAACTGTTGTGAGGGCATGAGGTTGTCAGTGTTAGGAAGTGACCCTGATTTCAAGTCTCGGGGACCCCCAGAGCCCATAGTTTGCCTGGTGGGGCTTCATGCCTGCAGCAGTAGGGAGAAATTCGCCAGTCGATTTGGTGCTTTTTTGGGCTTTGCTTTTGTTTGGTGGTCACCACTGGTTGTGTTCATGGATAGAAGTGGGGCTCAGCCGTGTGTGAGGCAGATGCCCTGAGCCCAGTGCTACCTTGCCGCCCTTGAGCTGTTCCTTGGTGCACTGTGATGATTGCAGGTGGGACCTAGAGCCCCAGAGTATTGAATCGGAGCCCTGAGTCTTGTCTAGCCCTGATCCATGTGTCGTCATGCCGTGGGGTGAAGCTGGCTGAGGTAGCTGTTGACTCTTTCCTGGATACCTGGAACTGACAGGCTGGCTCACCCTCAGGCCCTCTGGACACACCTTGGGAACACCAGGGCCATATCCCCAGGAGCTCTTGGTCTTCCTCGAATGGAAAGACTTTAGAAGCAGTGAAGGCTCCCAGGTTATGGTCCCTGTGCTTTGTGACAGAGTTGAGATATATCTCCCACCATTAGATCACTCCACTTTGTGACTTATTTGCACTTTGTTTTAGAAATTACAAAACACAGGGGCCAGAGACATAGCATAGAGGTAAGGCGTTTGCCTTGCGTGCAGAAGTTCGGTGGTTGGAATCCTGGCATTCCATGTGGTCCTCTGAGCCTGCCAGGAGCGATTTCTGAGTGTAGAGCCAGGAGTAACCCCGATAGCTGCCCGGTGTGACCCCAAAACCGAAAAATGAAATAACAAAACATGGGTGCTGGAGAGATAGCATGGAGGTGAGGCTTTTGCCTTTCATGCAGAAGAACGGTGGTTCGAATCCCAGCATCCCATATGGTGCCCTGTACCCCAAAACCAAAAGAAAAAAAAAAGAAATAATAAAACATGCAGAGGGAAAATGAAAGCATCCAGAGACATGGTGTGGAATTTAAGGCATTTACCTGGCATCTGGCATTCTCTCTGGTTCAAGATGCCAGACGCTTGGCATGGTGACCCCATGCATCAACAGTAGCTGCTGCTGAGCATTATGCTTGGTGGGGCCCGAGAATCAGACATAAAAATAAAAGCATTTGGGGGCCAAGCGGTGGCGCTGGAGATAAGGTGCCTGCGCTAACCTAGGACAGACCTCGGTTCGATCCCCCGGTTCCCCATATGGTTCCCCGTGCCTGCCAGGAGCGACTTCTGAGCGAATAGCCAGGAGTAACCCCTGAGTGTCACCGGGTATGGCCCAAAAAACAAAAAAAATAAAATAGAATAAAATAAAAATGAAAGCTTTCAAATGCCCCAGTGAGTCAGTACCACAGTTTGTGATGAGCTGGTGTCTTTTTGGTTCCCTTTGAGGGAGGCCAGGATCTTCCTCCTGAATGAACCTGCCAGAGTCTAAGGATTTAAGGGGAAAGTGAACACTTCATTTCCCTCAAGAAAGTGTTTCCCAGAGGAGGTCTCGGGGTGCAGTGGAGTCCGGAGGAGGCCTAGGGGTATATCAGTGCCTTCATTTGCTCACCCGCTGTGGATCTGCCCTAGTCTCAGGAGAGGACCTAGAGCCTTAGAATCCAAAGGGGCATCTGTCCTGGCACTCAGGAGCATCCCTGTTCCCAGGCTGCCTCTAGTCCCCATCCCTTCCCCTTCTCTGCTGTGTGTCTCTGTGTTGTCTGTGCTGGTGGAGCATTACGTGTGTGTGTGTG
>PVKC010021686.1:0-18032 GCA_004027635.1 Crocidura indochinensis
CTTTCTTTCTTTCTTTCTTTCTTTCTTTCTTTCTGTGTTTGGGTCACACACACACACCCGGCAGCGCTCAGAGGTTACTCCTGCCTCTATGCTCAGAAATCACTCCTGGCAGGCTCGGGGGACCATATGAGATGCCGGGATTAGAACCTTACCTTCTGGCTAGCTTGCTGCCCCTCCTTCAATTTTTATGTTGAATTCAAACCTGCTCTTCTCTCTCTGCTTTTCTCTCTTCTTTCTTTTATGTTCCCTCTTCTTCTCTCCCCTTCCCTCCTCTCCTATTTTGTCTCTCTTCCCTTTTCTCTTTTTTTCTCTTTTCCTCTCCTCTCTTCTCTTCCCTTTCTTTTCTCTTCTCCTTTCCCTTTAAAAAATGTTCTTGTCTTTTTTGGGGGGTTGTTTGGGTCACACTGGGTGGCACTGAGAGTTTATTCTTTGTTTTGTGCTCATGGTTAATTTCTTGCCGTGCTTTGGAGACAAAACCAGGGTGACATGCAACCTTACTCCTTGGAAGCTCCTCTTTCCCTTATATCTACCAGGGAACTGCTCCTCAATGTTTTGAACTCAGGTGGGACCAGGAATTATGATTCTTCATGATTCATGTTCAGGGATTGTAAAGGCTTCAACTCTTTGTTACTAAGCCAAAGGTTCCTCTCCAGCCCTATGTATAATCCCATTCTGGCTACATCACCCTCTAGGGGCTCTTCACAGACACCTCTCCTTTTGCGTGACCTTTTGCTGACATTTGTTTCATCACCCCCAGAAGCTCTATGATGGAATGTTTATGAATCACCAGGGAATCTAGTTCATGAACAGATTCTTATTCAGAGAAGGGGGAAGGGTTGACCTAGATCAGGCATCTTCAACAGTCTCTAGGTTTCTGCTCAGAGGAGGGGTCAGGCAGGACTTCTTATCTATATGGTCATAGCGATTGGTAATATGGTCCAGGAGGCTTAAGAAATATATCACAAAATGGGAGAAAATTGTAGACTGCTACTCAGCTTGCAAGTCAGAAATAAGTAAAGCAAAACCAAACCAAACCATAAAAGATCCTGTTTTACAGTTTGCCTACCACATCTTTCTACTATATGTATGTATGTATGCCTGGACAGAAAGATAGGAAGAAGAGCTAGAATATGAACATGAAAATATGGAATAAGAGCTTTATTTAATCACATAAGTTGATGATCAACTTGGTGTAGGCTAAATACAACTTATTTGTTAAAAAACTAGACTGGAACTCAATTGTCCTCTTTCACTCACATTTTATCATGGTTGCTTTTGACACATACTATAATGATTTGTTTCAGCAGAGATCCTATGGCTATAAAACCTAAACATATATTGCCAGAGGTCCTTCCAAGCAATGTTCAGAAGACACTTCTGGTGTTATTTGACCAACTGTGCCATATGGTCCCTTGTGGTTGTACTCAGGGATCAGATGATGCTGAATATAGAACTTGGGAGTTGATGAATGCAAGACTTGCATCCCTGATCTCTAAACTGGCCCCCAAACCCAAAAGGTATTGTATGTTTACAGAAAACATGTGGTGGGCAGAGCCATTGTACAGTGATAGGGTATTTTCCTTAGATGTGGCTAACATGGATTCCTCGATACCCCATATAAGGTACCAGCAGGAATGATTCCAGATCATAGAGTCAGGAGTAAGCCCTGAGCATAACTGGTGTGTCCCATAAACAAAAAGTGAAGGAAAACAAACATTTATTCCTTCTTTATACTTCTTTATGCAATTTTTTTACGAGTGAAAATTCTGGGGCCAGAGTGATAGCACAGCGGATAGGGCATTTAATCTTGCATATTGACTAGCAGGATTTGACCTCCAGCATCCCATATGGTTCCCTGAGCAAGGCCAAGAGTAATTATTGAGTACAGAGCTAGGAATAACTCTGGTGGCTCCCAAACCAAACACACAGACAAAAAGTCCTTGAGTAACAAAAAATATCTTAGAAAACTTAGAAATTACCTTGCTTTATTTTTTTTAACAGATGAGAAGATGGGCACTTACTTTCTTTCAGTACCTAGAATCTATAGTTTTACAATCACGTGAAAAATTATAATTATAATATATAAGGTATAATATGAAATATAAATAACATAAATAAAATAAACCGAGGGAATCTGAAGAGAAAACTCAATGACTGTTAGACAGCCTTTGAGAACTAAAATTTTAGTGATAGAAATTGGAATGTTAAAATTGTGACAGCAATTATCTCTAGGTTATTAGAAAACTAGCCAAATAATGTTCATTGCAAAGTGTGGAGTGTTCCTCTCTTTTTCTTTGTTTTTTTTTTTTTTTTGTTTTTGTTTTTTGGGTCACACCCGGCAGTCCTCAGGGGTTACTCCTGGCTCCATGCTCAGAAATTGCTCCTGGCAGGCACGGGGAACCATATGGGGCACCAGGATTTGAACCGATGACCTTTTGCGTGAAAGGCAAACGCCTTACCTCCATGCTATCTCCCGGGCCCCTGGAGTGTTCCTCTCTGTGAATGGGTCAGCAATTGGAATTCACTTCCAGAAAGGACAGATCTATGATATTTAAAGTAGTTCTGGGAGGCTGGGCGGTTTAAATCCTTTTGTGTGGTCAACCCTGATTTAATTCCTGGCACTGCCTTAAATTTTCAGAGGTGGTACCTGAATTAGTCATTCCCTTATTTGGGAGGAAGATAGAGATCCATAGCAAGATGATAGGTATGTTGCCCTAATGTCTATGCACATACGTGTGGACACACATGCTGTTAGTGTGTTCTTTATACCAAAGCCAGTCAGTGGCAGGCATTGCTATAATCAAGTGTCATTTGAGATGAAGGGTCCCTTTGAACTTACAGATTTGTGAAGTGAAGCACTATTGACCCTTAAGATACTTTAAAAATTAAAAAGTAGACCGGAGAGATAGTATGGAGGTAAAATGTTTGCCTTGCCTGCAGAAGGTTGATGGTTCGAATCCTGGCATCTCATGTGGTCCCCTGAGCCTGCCAGGAGCGATTTTTGAGTGTAGAGCCAGGAGTAACCCTTGAGCACTGCCAGGTGTGACCAAAAATAAAAACAAACAGAAAATTTAAAACATCTTCAGTAATAATACTTTTTACTTTTAAATTGACAAGAGGGAAAAATCAAATTTTAATTTCTCACTACTTGTCATAGCTTAATACAAATCTTACTGATGAATGTTAACTATAGAATTACTAAGTAGTTTGTGTGTGCATGGAACATCTAACTTCGGGGTGTTCTAAGCATAGGGCAGACATGCTTCTTTTAAAACCACACAGATAGTATACAGTTTATATAGTTTCCTTATATATTTATTTATTTACTTATGGATTTTTGGCCACATCCAGTGACACTCAGGGATTACTCCTGGTTATGCACTCAGAAATCGCTCCTGGCTTGGGGACCATATGGGATGCCGGAGGATCAAATCGCAGTCCATCTTAAGTTATAGCATGCAAGGCAGATGCCCTACCTCTTGTGCCAATGCTCTGTACCCTCCATATTTATTTTTACTTATTTTGGGGAGTCTTAAGTCATGTTGGGCAGTGCTGATAGTTACTACTGGTGCTAGGGATTTGCTTCTGGAGGTATGCTGAGGAACCATTTGGTGCTGTGAATAGTTCTAGGTTAGCTGCATGCAAGGCAGATGCCTAAACCCCAGTATTATATCTCTGGTTTCAGATCCCATATATCATCATATGTTCTGAGGAGGTAAGACTATGTGTTATTAATTCTCTTATTTCTAGCACTAAACATGGCCTAATGTTTCTTTCTTTTTGTGTGGGGATGGGTAGAGAAAAGAGTAAGTAATAGATATGCTATACATTATAACTCGGGTGGGGTTCCAGAAGGACTGTCTCTGAGATAGGGGCCTTCTATATTTGAGGTCCCTCTGCACTTTCCCCAGCTGAGCAAGGCCACCTTAGCTTCACTGCTGACAAAGAGAAATTAATTAAGCAGCCCATTTTTTGTTTTGCTTTGATTTTTGGGTCATACCCACCAGTTCTCAGGGCTCTGCGCTCAGAAATCACTCCTGGCAGGCCTGGGGGACCATATGGGATGCTGGGATTCGAACCACCATCCATCCTGAATCAGCTGCTTGCAAGGCAAATGTCCTACCGCTGTGCTATCTCTCCAGCCCTTAAGCAGTCATTTTTTTCATTCACAGGCTCAATCTTGGCTATAATACTAGTATATATGGAGCCATTCATCTTTGAAGTTCAATGTTCTAGCTATTTTTTGTTTGTTTTGTTTTGTGCCCAAACCCAGTAGTGATCAGAAGTCATTTCTGGCTCTGCATTCAGGAATTACTCCTGGTTGGCTTGGAGGGACCATATGAGATGTCAAGAGGAAAACTTTGGTCTGCCACATGAGAAATGAGTGTCCTACCCACTGTACTATTGCTCTGGCTCCTCTAATTTGGGGGGGGGGTCACACTCAGTGGTGCTCAGGGGTTACTCTTGGCTCTGTGCTCAGAAATTGCTCCTGGCAGGCTCAGGGAAGCATATGGGGTACCTGGAATTGAACCCGGTCGTCTTGGGTTGGCTGAGTACAAGGCAAACGCCCTACCGCTGTGCTATCGCTCTGGCCCCATCCTATAATTTTTAAGACCACCTTATGAGATAGAAAAAAAAGACATTTTTCTCCTTATTATATAAACAATACATTTTAATTATCTATTATAGTCATTTATTAAAAGTTTATGGAATGCTTCTTGAATTGGTTTCATTCTTTCATGGGGACTATGCAAATCAAGACGGATTGTTCTAACTTTAGTACCTACACTGACTAAGTGGGAACATGGGAAATGTTATTTTCATTTCATATCTAAAGCAGGAGATGGGGGCTATCAGTGAGATGTAAGTTCAGGCTCAGGAACCACAAAAGAGTCAAAGACAGGGAGGAAATGAGCTGGATACTTTGTAGCCTAATATTCAAGTAATACTCATTTTTTCCCCAGTGAAATGTTGGATAAACACAACATACGGCCTTTATTTTTCTTAGGTCAAAGATGCTTATGATGCTTATTTATTTTCTAGCTTGCTCTGACTCTAAAATAAGAGTCAGAGTGACGGAAATCAAATATATTGCAAAGTCGACTATAGTTTAAAGTCTCTTTTAGAGTTCTTACAGTTTTTGGTCTGACTGCTGGATTTAATTTGAAGCTTAGAATATAGTCATCATTGGGCTCCCCCACCCTCAGCCTTGCTTTTCTTCCCAGCTAATCTTTCCTTAAAGTAACTATTAAAATGTCTCTGCTAGAACTCACAATCGTCTGAAGCCTTGGTGATTACCAGACAACCCCAGGGCTTTAGACAGATTACTTTTTCTCTGATCAAAACAGGGATCCTAAAGATTGACTCAGCAACTATGGTTGAAAACTCGAGACTTAGTAATTAAAATATAAGGAGAATTTGGACAATAATGTTCAGTGACAATGTAATTTATAAACTGGTCTCCGTGAGTTCTGAGACTTAAGGCAGTTTTATTCAGAACCTGGACGATAATGCAATGTAGGAGACCAAATCTTGCCTGCTTCCTTGACATGTCTTATTAACATTTATCAAGTAGTTAACAGGCTCCAAACACTGGCCAGTTAATTCCCTACAACATTAGTTGTAGATAATTAACCATTTTGATCAGAACTTTGCAAAAGGCAAGACAGGATGCCTTAGTGAAGTGGGTGTAAAGGCACATTCTCTCACACAGATTGTGTTCATTAGGCTGCTCTCAAACTTCTTCCCCTTCCCAGTTACATGTTAAAGTGTAAACAGAAGAAAATATGATTTAACTTTACATGCTTATATTTGCGATATGTATAATATATAAAATATATACATTTATATAATGCAAAATAAAACTATGGCAAATTTACATCAGAACTAATGCTTGGCTCATGTCAGCCTTAAAAGACCAAGTAAAAACTCCTGTGCAGTGAGTCGGCAGTAATAGGACTGTGAGAACCTCTTGTCTCAAGAAGATATTGTTGTTTGCCTAGAAACATTTAGCTACATAGACGTGAGGTAAGGAGAGTCATCAAAATGCATTTTCTTTTCTTTTTTTTTTTTTTTTTTTGGTTTTTGGGTCACACCCGGCAGTGCTCAGGGGTTACTCCTGGCTCCATGCTCAGAAATTGCTCCTGGCAGGCACGGGGGACCATATGGGGCACCGGGATTCGAACTGATGACCTTTTGCATGAAAGGCAAACGCCTTACCTCCATGCTATCTCCCGGGCCCTGCATTTTCTTAAATGGCATAGAGTAACAACAAACTCTTGGAAACAGAGGTTACTACTTGTAAATATCAAAAAAAAAAAAAAAAAGACAAATCAACAACAGAAAATCCTCTGATATAATCTAATAGAATCTTATCTTAGAGGGATATTACTATATTTTTCACTCTATAAGACACACCTGACCATAAGATGCACATAGTTTTTAGACAAGGAAAACAAGAAAAATAAATATTCTAAAGCAAGTGGTGCAACTCGAGATGCCGTCAGGAGATGGTGGCTGGGAACAATCAGCCTGAGAGGCCGAAGTACCCATATATTTACAATACACCGGTCCACAGCTAGTTAAACTCAAGTTACTTAACTTTTTGTCGTTGTTGTTTTGGTTTTTGGGTCACACCCAACGGCTCTCAGGGCTTATTCTTGGCTCTGCGCTCAGAAATCGCTCCTGGCAAGCTGGGGGGACCATATGGGATGCCAGGATTTGAACCATTTCATCCTGGATCGGCTGCACGCACAAGGCAAATGACCTACTGCTGTGCTTTCTCTCTGGCTCCATTAACTTTTTTTTATATCAGAAAATTAAAAATATTTTAAATACTTTTTCATTTATATAAAAAAAAGTCACAGCAGGGACATAACACTGCAGATGTCAAGTGGTTAGTATATGCTTTCCTCCCCTGCACTCAAGCTCAGCTCGAGGTGGCATTTGTTCTATAAGTCGCACAGATATTTTCCCCCATGGGGAGTGCGTCTTATGGTATGAAAGATATGGTATGTCATTTTGCAGATGAGAAGTGTTGAACAAATCATTTAAGATTCAGGTTCAAGAGATAGTACAGGAGTTAAGTGGCTTGTCTTGTATGGGGCCACCTCTAGTTTTATCCCTTGCACGACATTCAATTCTCTGAGCACTGCCTTGAGTCACTCTATAGCACAGAATCAGGCAGAGTTCCTCCCAATTACTTTAAGATAAAGTAATATTTTTTAACTTTTTTCCAGCTAACACATTGTATAGCATTTCTTCTCCTCAAAAAGACTTGATTCAATGACATTTTAAATTGACAATAGAGATGAAAGCATTTATGGCAACAATATAGAAGTCACGGCATGTATTAAATCAAGATATAGTAAATACATAAAGTTTTATATTGATAGCACCAATGCCCATTTTGAACAAAGTATTAATCTTGGGGGGGGCACACCTGGTGATGTTCTGGCGTTACTCCTGGCTATTTGTTCAGAAATTGCTCCTTGCTTGGGGGACCATATGGGACACCTGGGGATCAATCCTAGGTTAGCATGCGCAAGACAAGCCCTCTACTGCTTGCATCACTCTACGGACCCTGCCAGGCTATTTTAAACTACATGTCCTACCTCTTAAAATTACTCTCCTACTTCTTAAAAAAAGGAATAGATCTTAAGTTATTTCTTTTCTCATACTAAATTGCTTAAACATTTTTAATTTTCATAATATAGAATAAAATATAATAATATCAATAATTTATGATTATACAAGGAAAACACCTGCTTATCGCCCCCAAATTTGTATTTACTTGAATAATCCATACTAGAGCATTAATCACTGATTGTACTAATCATCTAAGCAATGGATCCAGGGATTAGGAGCTTCGAAGCTAGGTCATAATACAATAGAAAGAAAATTTTCAGTGAAGAAAATACAGTAGTCAGTCAGTATGAGAGTCTAACAGTAAGAATAATTCTTACAATCAGATGATGCTTTGTTGGGGCTGGAGAGATAGCATGGAGGTAGGGTATTTGCTTTGCATGCAGAAGCACAGTGGTTCAAATCCCAGCATCCCATGTGGTCCCCTGAGCCTGCCAGGAGTGATTTCTCAGCGTAGAGCCAGGAGTAACCCCTGAGCACTGCCGGTGTGACCCAAGAACCAAACCAAACCAAACCAAACCAAACCAAACCAAACCAAACCAAACCAAACCAAACCAAACCAAACCAAACCAAACCAAACCAAACCAAACCAAACCAAACCAAACCAAACCAAACCAAACCAAAACAAAACAGATAATGCTTTGCTGTAAGTTTTCCATGAGGAATAAAGGATGGGTTTTAGATTCTGTCATTATCTAGGGCTAAAGGGGAAGGTGGCAGGCAGTGATTAAAACCACTCAGAGCATTCTTTTTTATTGTTCATATGAATGATCTGGCCCATTTTTACTTTTTATCTACGTAGAAGTGTATAAAATTGCCTATTGCTTGTCATGGGATGCATATTGATGGAGAGAGATCAACACTGGTGGTGGAATTGGCCTGAAACATTGTATGTATGAAACCCAATTTTGAAGAACTTTGAAAATCACAATGATTTCAATAAAATTTTTTTAAGAAAAGTAGGAAAAAGAAAGCATTGTAGGCTGGAGCAGCACAACTTTTTTGAATAAATACAATTCAAATGTAACAGCAAATAAATGATAACAAAAACCAAAATAGAACAACAACAACCAAAAAACCCTTCCCAATGCTGGGTAAAACTTTGTAAAGATACTCTACCTGATCTCTGGATCAAATTCTTGGAATTTGTTTGAAGATGTTTTCAAATTCCTCCATGCGCACCATCTCAAAATAATAATGAGCTTAGTGCTTGAAATGAGTTATATTCAAGAACTCATATTAATAATTCTTTAGAATGCAGAGATGAATATTTTCAAAAGGAAAAACCATCCTAAAGAAAAAGCTGAGTTGAATTTGGAACATATCTTGCAATTTGTGTTTTACCTATCAGAGGCAGGGATGAAAGGCTCCTTCCTATTTGTTTATTTCTTGGCTTGCTTGTCCTGTCTGTAGCGTTGCCCCCAGAGCTCCTCAACTGTATTTATTTTCCATCTGCTTCCTGTTCCCTAGACAGCCCGAGACAACCTCTCACCCTAGTCAGCCATCACAGACAGAGAGAAATAAATATTGCAGTATTCATAAAGCCCATGGTAGCAGGCAGGGATAATGAGCAGAAATAAAGACCTTGACACACAGACCAGTTCTGCTTTTGATGAGATCAGAAAACAAAGCTCTTTGGAATTAGACAGGGCTCAATATTCTGGAGGAGATATACAAGCTTTACTCCCTCTCTTTCTTTCTGACATTTATTAGAGCCTTTTATTGTAGACTATTATTGGCACAGTCTCCTAAGATTTTTTTCTTTGCCCTTTGGAATAAATAGTTCTTCCAGATTTCTGATATTATAAAATCTAGTAATGTTTGGAGGAAAAAGAAAAAAATAAGCATATGTGGCTATGTGTGAAAGGGTGGGGACAACTTAGACTGGATATATTCTGTTTCTGCCAAGTAAGGAAATGCGGAAAAGGTCATTCTGTCTCCTCACTATTGTCTCATATAAAAAAAAGACAATTTAGCTACCTGGACTAGGAAACACAGGGCTGGGAAGAGGATTCAAAGGACTGAAGTGCATCCTTGGCACATATATATCCTGGCTCTATCTTCAGCACTGCAGGGCCTCCTTATCAATACTGTGGTGTTCCTGGTGTCCCCTCCCCAACAAACAGGAAGCAAGACAATCTTTTCTAAAACTGTGATCTATAGCTTTAGTTCATAAATGTTTTTAGAAAGAGAAAAAAATGAATGTACTATGATAAAATTATAATTCCTTTTAGATGTTTTTCCTTGCTGTAACTTTTTCAATTTAAAGATTTATATTCTTCAATAGGATCCCACATGTCTGGCTTTAGGAGCAATATTTAAAAACCATATTCAGAGGCCAGAACGGTGGCACAAGTGGTAAGGCCTTGTGTGTACCTAGGGCAGACCGAGGTTTGATCCCCCAGAGTACCATATGGTCCCTCAAGCCAGGAGCGATTTTTGAGTGCCTAGCTAGGAGTAACCCCTGAGCATCACTGGGTGTGTCACCCAAACCAAAGCAAAGGAGTAAACCATGTGTACCACTGGGTGTTGTCCCAAAGCAAACAAAGTAAAAAGCAAAAATCAAAGCATGTTCAGGATGGAGAGACAGAGATAGATAGATAGATAGATAGATAGATGGATATAGAGAGAAGCAAAAAGAAAGAGAGAAATGGAGATAGACAGATACAGAGAGAGACAGGTTCAGGCATAGGTTTTGAATGCAGCAGACCCAAGGTTGATCCCAAGTTCCATGTGATGCCTGAACTTCATACTCTGGAGGACCCTGAACACTTTCTGGGTCCGAGCCATTCACAGCAACTCAGGGCCTGAGCAGCCCCACATCCTTGGGTCACACAGTAAAACACCAATCTGGTTGGCCAAGAGCCACTGGAAGAGCCTTGGATCCTCTGAGAATTGCTTGGGAGTAGCACCCCCAAGTAATAAGTCTCATGTTAAGTGAGGGTAAGAGGAGAGTTAATAACTGAACTGCCTGCCTTTAACTTGAGGAGAGTAATGCAGATGCAATCATGCTATCTCTGTTTTCTCAAACTTAGGTCCTGTGAATGTGATTCCTGACTGCACCATAACCAGCTATGTTCAAGCCTTAAACTTAAATTGTGTGATCTGATCAATGAAGCAACATCAACAGAGGAAATATCCAATTCAGTGTTGTCCAATAGCCAGAATCTCATAACTATTTGTGTGCAGATGCACAGTCTTGTGGTCCATTTACTGAATTTTGAATTTCATAGAGTGGTATTTGCCAGTACTTGAGTCTCTGTCATCATTTGGAGCTGTTTTCAGCCTGGCAGACTTATGAAGGACTTTTGTGAAGGGGGCTTGTCATTGGGTAGAGAAGGACCAGAAGAAGAAAAATGAATGGCAAAATTCAATCTTGCTTTGAATGGCATTAGCATTTGCATGCTACCATATTGAACATACCACTCAACAAAACCTTAAACCTTTAGTTTAGTAGGATCTGTTCTAGGATGGCACAATGGACAGCTGCTGCTGTTTGAACACACTTTCAGAAGGCAGTATAATCCACTCAATGTAGTAGTTTTTTTTTTTTGTGTGGTTTTTGGGTCACACCTAGCAGTGCTCAGGGGTTACTCCTGGCTCCATGCTCAGAAATTGCTCCTGGTAGCCAATGGGGACCATATGGGGCACCGGGATTCGAACCGATGACCTTTTGCATGAAAGGCAAACGCCTTACCTCCATGCTATCTCCCGGGCCCCACAATGCAGTAGTTTTTAACTTTTTTTTTTTTAATATTTTAAGGTGGTTTTTATTTTTGGTCAGTGATTTAAAAAACTCCTATGAAACAATAAACTGGAATTTGAGAAGAAGTTCTGCTTGCTGGCCCATTCCTGAACTTAGTCCCAATTTTGTGTGAGCTAAGAGAAGTCAAGGAACAAGAGCAGAGGAGAGGACTTAGTGATCTGATCTGGAACACATGCTTTATATATGGGAGCCCTGGATTTAATCCTCACATCTTATAATCCCCTGAACACAGAATTATGAGTAGCTCCTAAGCACCACTCAGTGTGACCGCAATCCTTCATACCAAAGGAACCAGAGTCTACTCAGTTGCTCTTGCTTCCTCTCTGGACTGGGAGTGGAGGGAATGAACAGGCGGTGGTCACCAGAGTCTGCCAGTGGAAAGTGTCCCAGTCATTCCTGTAGGCAAACATGGAACACTCCAGAGGCCATAATACAACGACAAGCTTCATCTGAGATACAGCTTGGGGTTTCAATGTCCTTAGTCTGAACCAGACAGAATTTGGGAATCACTGAATTTGATGCTGTTATGGGCTGGATTGTGTCTCCTCAAATTTTTTTTTGATATTTTTGGTATTTTTGGGCTATAACCAGTGGTGTTCAGAGGTTAGTCATGGCTCTGCACTCAAATTACTCCTGGAAAGCCCGGGGGACATATGGAATGCCAGGGATTAACATGGTTGGATGTGTGCAAGGCAAATGCACTCTCTGTTGAGCTATCACTCAGTCTCTCTCCAATTTGTTTGTTTGTTTGTTTTTGTTTTTTTGGATCACACTGGCAGTGCTCAGGGGTTACTCCAGGCTCTATGCTTAGAAATCGCTCCCAGCAGCTCAGGGGACCATATGGGATGCCAGAATTCGAACCACTGTCCTTCTGCATGCAAGACAAACACCTTACTTCCATGCTATCTTTCTAACCCCTTCTTCAATTTTTATGTTGACTTCAAACCTGTCATTACTTCATAATATAACCTGATTAGAAATATAGCAAATTATAAGATGTTATCAGTTCAGGTAAATTCAGGCTCTAAACTGATTTTCTGGGCTTTTGTGGCCTTACTCTTCCTCCCTCCTATCTTAGGTTGCTCTGCTGGCATGATTGAATAATGTTCCTGGTTGGAAGGCTACTCCGGGAATCAGCATGAGAAATGAGCCATCTTTCTCTAATTCCATTAGAATTCCCCTAACTCACTCAGCAATGCCAAGAGGCACTTTGGTTTGGACTAAAGGTTTCCTGGGCCAAATAGAGATACTGGAAATGGCCTGTGAAGTCTCCTGGTAGTAGATCCTGGGAGAATATTCCAGGCATGGCTCAATTGACTGGCTACAATTTTCTTGAATCTAATAACCAAATTTGAATAAATGAGAAGAAGAAGGCATGCACAGAACTATAATTCATCCTTGAAAGATTTCCTTTGATACTGATTGAACTGAACCTCAATGATTCAAGAGAAACTTCAAAAGGAAGACAAATATGACTCATTTCCTGGACATATTCTCCTTGTCACCCTACTTTGCAGAAGGGTAACTTGGATCTTGCAACCACAATGTCAAAGTCAAGATCTCTAAGCAGGTTTTTTTTTTCCTGTCATTTCCAAGTTTACATTTCCTCCTGGTCTTGTGTAGAGGACACCATGAGTTCAGAGGTGGAAACAAGGTGTTGGGGGAAGTTACATAGCTTATTGTTCGATGAAGATTTGAGAATCTAAATGTCCAGAGGTCCCTGATAATATCCTTCAGTCTCTTCCTGAGGTTAGCATATTTAATTATTAAAAATAGAAGCTTCAACATTTGGATTCCTTGGAGACAGCCAGCAATTATTGCAAATTCTGTTCCCACTGTCACCCCTCCTTGACTTCAAAGAAAACTCATTACCAGGCCCTAAATTCTTCCAATTACTTTCTCATCATCTCAAATGATGTATATAAGTAGTTCATAATGAGGACATCTAATCACTCTGCAGATTACTGAAGAAGCTTGAAGAAGATGGACTCTGATAAAATTATTCCAAGTCAGAGTGTTTATTTTTGAATTGTTCCTTCCCAAGAAAATGTTATTTATCGGTTGGCTAAAATTTTAGAAGACACTTCAGTGGATGTGCATATATTTACACAAATAGCTTATATAAACTTTCTTTCTGGCTTTTATTTGCAAATTAACATCCAAATGAGATCTCTTCTGATAATGAGCTATTTTATGTCTTGCCGATGAATAATTAAGGAACACATATTAAGTAGGAATAAATTTGATGAGCATGTTTCTGAGGTTGCCAGTAAAATCTGGTTCCCTTTGTTATCTAGAAGATTGTATTTCACATAAGAGAGATCAAGATGAGCCTGACATTTCAAGATTATATTAAAAGGCATCAGCTTAATTCATTAAACTTTTATTTATTTATTTATTTATTTTTGTTTGGTTTGTTATGGGCCACATCCAACTAGCTTAGGGCTTATTCCTAGCTCTGTGCTCAGAAATAACTTCTGGTGGAACCAGAGCAGTGGCACAGCAGTAGGGTGTTTGCCTTGCACGCAGTTGACCTAGGACGAACCGTGGTTCCATCCCCCGGGGTCCCATATCATTCCCTAAGCCAAGAGCAATTTCTGAGAGCATAGCCAGGAGTATCCCATGAGTAGTGTCACCGGGTGTGGCCCCCCAAACCACAAACAAGCAAAGAAAAAAATAACTTCTGGTGGTGCTGAGGGACCCTTATGTGGTGTTAAAGATCATGGTTGGGTTGGCTGTGTACAAGGCAAGTACCTTACCCACTGTACTATATCTTCAGTCTTCTAGCTCATTACTTTTGTATTTCTCTATGGGATTAACCTTGATATTGGCAAATGAAAGCAGTAGGGTCCATAGAAATAGAATATGGAGTAAAGTACTTGGTAAGGAGGTAAAGTGAGTTAAACCAGGCTCAATCCCCACCCTCCCACCCCAGTTGAATAAAACAGACAAACCACACACAAACAGATAATCGATTGTCAGATATCCTATGTTTGGGGATGAAGACAATATTATTTCTAATATTTTAAACTAGAAAACTAGATGGTAAAAATATTATTTTTGGAAACAATCTTTCTATTGATCAAAAAATCTATTGTATTCAGACTGTCTCTGTACTCTTTAAGTATTTCTTCTTTTTTTTTTCTTTTATTTTCTTGGTGTTTGGTTTTTGGATTACATTGCGTTGTTCAAGTGTTACTCCTGACTTTACACTCAGGAATCATTCCTGGCAGGTTCGGGGGACAGTATGGGATGCCAGGGATCAAATCTGGGGGGGCCAAGTGCAAGACAAATGTCCTACCTGCTGTGCTTTACCCACTGTAGGCTCAAGCCCCACTTAACGTATTTCTTCTTCAATTCTCTTTCCCAGAGTCTCCTATATGTTTACACAGTCACTCCTCTTGAAGCAACTGTCTTCACTAGCAGTTCTTCAAGGCCAGAAGAGGGAATGAAACTTAGGGTGAAAGGAAGAGAGCAGGAGTCTGCTTTTCAGAAGTCCACAGTCTATTGGGACAACCTTACCCTGTCACAATTATAATTCATGGAGTCATCTTTATGACTCACAGAGGCAGAAATGGCAACATAGAGCAAAGGAATTTGACAATATCTGTTGGTTGGGAATGATCTTGGGGAAAACAATAAGAAAATTAATATTTGTTCATTAATTTTTTTTTTTTTGGTTTTTGGTTTTTGGGCCACACCTAGTGACGCTCAGGGGTTACTCCTGGCTATTTGCTCAGAAGTTGCTCCTGGCAGGCACGGGGGACCATATGGGGAACAGGGGGATCGAACCGCGGTCCGTCCTAGGTTAGCACAAGGCAAGGCAGGCACCTTACCTCCAGTGCTACCGCCTGGCCCCCAGTTTTGTTTTTTGGGGGGGGGGGGAGTTACACCCGGCAGCACTCAGGAGTTACTCATGGCTCTCTGCTCAGAAATTGCTCCTGGAAGGCTCGGGGGACTATATGGGACACTGGGATTTGAGCCACAGTCTTTCTGCATGCAGGACAAATGCCCTGCCTCCATGCTCTCTCTCAGCCCCTTGTTCATTGATTCAGTGTTCAGTAGCATCACCCAGTCTCACTGTAACAAAGACAGTGATATTAGTAATTAGATGGGCCACTGAATAGATAGAAAACATATCTCATTTTTTTGTTAATTCAATTTCTTCCTTTTCTATTTTTTTCTTTTTCATTTTTGCTTTTAGCTTCTTGTTTTTATTTTACTTTAAAGACAGAAAATGGGGCCAGAACAATAGTATAGTAGTAGAGCATTTGGCTTACATTGCAGCCAACCTAGGTTTGATCCTCAACAATACATATTCAAGAAATCAAAGTTAAAAATATAAAGAGGCATCTGGGGAGACAGAAGTCAAAAAGAGGTCACAGTTCACACAGAGTGGAAGAACTGGGATTACAGAGAACAATTAAAAAAAGATGCTATGCAACCCATTAAGAGTCCTAAGAGTTTCTAGACAAACATTATTACCTGCTTAGGTAACACAATCAAAACAAAATTTGCCCGTGGACATGTTCATTTTAAACCCCAACTTCTGCTACTAAAATACAACTCACTGACTCTAGATAAGATCTCTGGAAAATCTAAAACACTATTCTCTGGGAGAAAGTCAAGAGAAACTAAAAATAAAAGGGACAGGAGAGAGAGAGAGAGAAAGAGAGAGACAGAGACAGAGAGACAGACAGAGAGAGACAGAGAAGAGAAAAGGGAAAAAGAGAGAAAGAAAGAGAAAAAGAGAGAGGTAGAGAGGGGAGGAGAGAGAGAAAGAACAAAGCCAGAAGGCAGAAAGATGGTCCTTCATTCTTTTTATTGTTTGGGTCATGGAGGATGCACTCATCATGTGGCATCTGGCATGTGACCTGGGCAAGAAGAATATCAACAAAAGAAAGTGAGATACAAGTAGCTGGCAGAGAACTGAAATTGGAAAGAAAAGAAGGTAAATAAAAGAGAAAGCCTGTTTGGCAGCTGAAGAGTTTATGAAATAGTTGACTATTCTGCTACCTTGGAGTCTGTGCATTTAATCTTTGCGGTCTACTACCCTGCAGGGGTTCTCACTCTGCAATGGAGAACAGCTACACTCATGGACCAGTGCACATAAACTCAGCCAGAAGTGCCTGGGTAGTAGGGAAGGAGGCCATAGGAAAGAACAGGGTATCTTTGCACAATTGATCTCTGTATCACAGGCATCAGTGTTCTTGGAGAAAGACCAAACAGAGCAAGAGGAGGTCGTGTGCTTCCATCGGAACAGATGCACTGCTAGTCTTTTAGTTTTAGTGGGCCCCATTTTCTTTGTACCTTATTAGTACAAAGAAATTATTATTTGTACCTTATTCCTGACTTGTCATAGAAATCTAAAGCAGTCTGAATTCAAAACACAAGAACATCTCTTTAATTGATCCTGATGGTTGGAAAATTTATTTGAACCTCCCAGAGAGTCTGGATAGTAGAAGAAATGTGATTCTATTACCTTAAAGCAGTGCTTCTCAATTATTTCTGTCATGCCCCCGTAGGAAGAAGAAAACATTTTTTGCGCTCCCCCCCCACGAGACTGTAAATAGTATCTTTATTAAAAAAATTTAATATATAAAATAATTTGAACTAATTTTTTAATCAAAGTTGATGCCTGGATTAATGGCTACAAAGAGCACGTTTTGCAATGCATAGCTTTTCGAAGGGGGGTTTGAAGCAGGACACAGCAACCTTCAGCTCCAGAGACATACAGAGACACAAACAAGGGGCTTAGCTTGTTATGACAACATTTGCTGTGGTCAAACGCGTCCCCTTTTACTCCCCCACTATTTAAGAAGCACTGCCTTAAAGCTTACATAGGAACCCAAAAAATGGCTACAGAATGCTGCCAATAGAAGGCCTGTAGTAACTTGAAATTTTCATTGTCCCCTTTCCCTTCCTTTGCTGTTATCTTTGTGCTTGTTGTGCTTGAAGTTGTGCACTTGCTGTGCACTGGGGACTCCATCTTTGCTAATAGTGTTCATTAACAGTAGTGCTGTAGAATTCTACTAGGCAAGTGGGTTAGAACTGGGAATCAGGGAGCCCGGAGGTGGCGCAGGAGGTAAGGTGCCTGCTGCCTTGCCTAGGACGGACCACGGTTCGATCCCCCGGTTCCCATATGGTCCCCCGTGCCTGCCAGGAGCGACTTCTGAGCACATAGCCAGGAGTAACCCCTGAGCGTCACTGGGTGTGGCCCAAAAAACAAAAAACAAAAAACAAAACAAAACAAAAAAAAAGAACTGGGAATCAAACTCTCAGCCTTGTGCTTGCAAGAGAGATGCTGTATTGGCTATGCCTGGAATCCAGAAATATTTCTTTAGGAAAAAAATTTTAGTCAACTGAAAGTCAGTCTTCCTTTATGTTTTGTTTTGTTTTGGGGGGGTCACACCCTGCAGTGCTCAGAGGTTACTCCTGGCTCTACGCTCAGAAATCGCTCAGGGGACCATATGGGATGCAGGGATTTGAACCACCATCCTTCTGTATGTAAGGCAAATGCCTTACCGCTGTGCTATCTCTCGGGCCTCTTTCTTTCTTTCTTTCTTTCTTTCTTTCTTTCTTTCTTTCTTTCTTTCTTTCTTTCTTTCTTTCTTTCTTTCTT
>PVKC010021687.1:6022-18133 GCA_004027635.1 Crocidura indochinensis
AGTCATTCATAATTGAGTTTCAGACATACAGTGTATGCCTCCCTTCACTCATGAATGGTTTACACCACAAATATCCCTAGTTTCTCTCCCATTGTCCTCACTGTGTGCCTCCAAGAGCAGGCATTTTTCTCTTCTCTCTCTCTCTCTCTCTCTCTTTCTCTCTCTCTCTCACTCACAACACTGTGGTTTGCAATATTGTTAATGAAGGAATCTCATGCATATCATTGTATTTCCATTGAACAACCAGTTATTGTTCCAAGTGATCAATTCCAATTATCATTGTCATAGTTGTCCCTTCTTTACCCTTACTGTACTGTTCCACTATTTGTGGCAGGCTTTCTACCATGTAATGTTCCTCCTGACCCTCCTATCTATTGATATTATTAACACATGATCTTTTGTTTTTATTTTTAAAATAATATATAATATTATATAATATATAATATAATAGGCTTATTTAAATTTAAATTATTACCCCTTAGGTCTCTTGATTCTATTATTGTTTTTGGCTTGGATATTTGTTGTCCTTTTTTTCCTCCACCAATACACCTGAAACAACTTTGCCCCTGGCCATCATTCCTTCTTTTTTTTTCCTTCTTAATTTTATAGAAAAATGCATAAATATGAGGTAAAACAAAGTAATCCTTGCCCGCAATGATTCATGGAAAAGGAAGGGGTGGCAGTTTTTGCATAGGCACAGAAAAAGGTGGAGAAAATAGAAAGGAGAAAGCTTTGGCCTAAAATCAGGGAAACCCTACCCATGAAGAATCCTGCAATAAGACCAACTATAGGTTCTGGGCATGTGAGTTATCTAAACCCATAGTCTTTCTTCATGGCCCCCCAAAAATTCTCTATGACGATTGTTGCAATCAGGTTTCTATAATTAGAGATCTTGGATTTTAAACAGATCCTATGTAGAAGTTAAGAGTATCATGATGCATCTTCTGGATTCATCTCTGGTCAAGAAAGTGAAAGCAAGGATAAACAAATAGGACTACATTAAACTGAAAAGTTTCAGCTCTTCAAAGGAAATGATGACTAGTATACAAAGACAACACACACAATGGGAGAAGCTATTCATCCTATATCTATCTGATAAGGGGTTAATATCTAAGATATAAAAGGCATGGTATAAACCAGCAAAAAAAATCTAACCCTATTCATAAAAATACTAACCCTATTCATAAATGGGAAGATGATCTGAATAGACATTTTCTCAAAAAAAAATACAGATGGGCAAAAGGTACAAGAAATAAATGTTTCGGGTCCCGGGAGATAGCATGGAGGTAAGGCATTTGCCTTTCATGCAAAAGGTTATCGGTTCGAATCCCGGTGCCCCATATGGTCCCCGTGCCTGCCAGGAGCAATTCCTGAGCATGGAGCCAGGAGTAACCCCTGAGCACTGCCGGGTGTGACCCAAAAACCAGGAAAAAAAAAAGAAATAAATGTTTCACATTCATAATCATCAGGAAGATGCACATTAAAACTAAAGAAAATATTTAACCATAATTTACTCATTTTTAACTACCACCCAAGAAAAACAAAGCATAGCAAAAATAGATAAATATATTAAGAAGATCATTTATACCTTGGAGCCATGAGGAAATCAAGGAAAATACAAATTACAAGTTAGTAAATAAAATAGTGTCAAATGAAGCAAATATTGACAACTCCAAAACTGATCAAAAGGAAAATTGATGTTTGGAAATTCATTTTTTGAAAAACCCATTCAAATATGGAATCGTTTGATTTAAGACTTATTATATCTGGTGCCAAAATATAGAATAGTGTTAAGATGTTTCTTTTGAAGGGGCCCGGGAAATAGCATGTTTGCCTTTCATGCAAAAGGTCATCGGTTCAAATCCCGGTGCCCCATATGGTACCCCGTGCCTGCCAGTAGCAATTTCTGAGCATGAAACCAGGAAGTAACCCCTGAGCACTGCCGGGTGTGACCCAAAAATCAAAAAAAAAAAATGATGTTTCTTTTGGATGTCTTCAACCAGTTAGATCTCCAATACTAAATGTGGTCCCCTGAAAACTGCTAGAAATCACTCATGATCATTGAGTTAAGAGTCCTTAGCAGTACCACCTAAGGTACAACCTTCCCCCATCCTAAGTAAAAAGTCACTGCGTCAAAATCAATTTAAAAATATTGGCATTAAGTAGATCACTAGATCAAGTCACCAATATGTACTTGATACTGAAAAGAACATTTTTTTCAACTCGGATCATCTGACGAGGATTCTAGTGTTCTTGCTACCTTTGAAAGGATATGATTCATTGATAATAGATCTAATAAAATGATTGTGTAAAAATTCATATCTAATTGGAGAATCAGGTAATTTAGAAGGTGTAATTATATGAGAGGACCTTTGCTAGACGTCACTATATAATTGTGTAGAAATTAATTGTTTTCTTTAAGGCATTTAATCAATGACTAATTCTAAAGCTTTCAGTTTTCAGGAGTGTAAGAATAAAAGGTAATATAGCAAGGTGGGAAAGAACCAGAATAAGTCCTAAACTTTAGAAGACAACTGAAACTCAGGATAAATTTAAACTTTTATCAGTTTTGCTGATATGTACATTAATGGCAACACTTAGCTGTTCTGGGAAATCTTTCAACTAATCTAGAGAGGAAGGTAAGGTTAGTAGTAATAAACTAGGCCACAGTTAAATTAGAAAATACGTGTATACACAAATATGTATTGATGTACTAACTCTAACAACCACTTTCTAGAAAAACCCAACTGCCCAAGAATAAATGAACAGATAAATATGTAGAAAAAGTGGCCTGAGTGGTGGTGCAGAGGTAGGGCATTTGCCATACAAGTGGCTGGCCTAGGACATACCTTGGTTTGATCTCCAGGTGTCCCATATTGCTTTCTGAGTCAAGAGCCATTTCTGAGTGATTAGCCAGGAGAAACCCATGAGTGTCACAGGGTGTGGCCCAAAAAGCAAAAAAAAAAAAAAAAAAAGGGTAAGCTAAATATACAATGAAATACTAATCAGTCTTTAGGAAAGATGAAAATTTGCCTTTTGCTATATCATATAAGGTATTGAAGGGTGCCATGATATATTCATTTTTTGTATATAACTATATAAAGGAAACAGACAGTCCCCAATGAAAACCGACCAACCAAAATTCTTTTTTGTTTGTTTTTGTTTTGGGGTCACACCCGCAGCTCTCAGGGGTTACTCATGGTTTTATGCTCAGAAATTGCTCCTAGCAGGTTCTGGGGATCATATGGGATGCCAGGATTTGAACCACAGACCTTCTGCATGAAAGGCAAATGCCTTACCTCCATACTATCTCTCCAGCCCCCAACCAAAATTCTTACTCTTAGATTCTAACACAAAATTAAGTTCCAAGGGTGACTGATGGATATAGTTTGAAAGGATACAAAGAATTATGTTCGCAAGATATTGTTTTTTGATGTATAGTGTAGTTCCATTTTACACTTAAAGTACATAAACATCAACACTCTTGTAAAACCATTGTACATGTAATAAAATAAATGAAATATAATAATTAAAATGAAAAATCCACAATTATAGGAAATAATGGAGAGAAAAACTTGGTTAAGTTGACATATTGCATAAGGATGTTAAGTACCTATGCATTGAATTTAAATGGAGAGGCAGCTGGTCCATTAGCAGATGGACAGGTGGATTCATAAATAAATACGTCGCTCTCCATTCCTCCCAAAGGCTCTTTCTCTGCCAAACCTCTGTAAATGCCTTATCACCGATTCCAATCATCTGTATTCTATAAAAACAAAGCATGATGATTATTAGAGTTAACCTAAATTAAGATTAAAAATTAACAGCAAAGTGATTCTGAGTTTACAGTTAAAGGCCTAGCTTTAATATTAATGGCTAATATTTACCAGTAATTTACTGGGAGAAAATACAAATAATTTACTAAGGCTCTGATTGAATGTTTATAACTTATGAGATAAGATATTTTTATTATCCCCATTTCACATATAGAAGCTGAAGCTTGAAGGCAATGCTGAGAAGAATCCATAAAGTATATTATTATGTCTATGAGAGAACAATAAGATAATTCACAGATTTTGATCTCAGATATTTTTGTCTGTCCTGTCTTCTTACTATTTTAATCAATTTGGAACCTTATAAAATTATTTCTATTCTTCTAAAAATATAAGGTTGATTTAATGTTGAGACAACTTTATTTTTTCTAATTTTAACCTTTATAATCTCACATCCCAAAAGTACTGTTCTCTTGCATAGATATTATGGACTCCACCAAGTAATGTTATCATTCACACCAAAACCAAAGTAGAGAACTGAATATATTACAATTAATTTGAAAACAAAGAACACAAATAAAAAATATTTAGTGACTGGAGCAATAGCACAGCAGAAGCTCATTTGCCTTGCATGTGGCTGACTCGGGATGAACCTGGGTTCCATGGTCCCCAATCCAGGAGCGATTTCTGAGCGGTGAGCCAAAGTAACCCCTTGGAGTCACTGGGCGTGGCACCCCCAAAAAACAAATAAAAATATTTAGAAAATTTTAATATGTCTGATAAACAAAGAATATATAACAATTTATTGCATCATGACTAATTTATGAGTAATGAACCAAGTAGCATCAAGAAATTATTAAATAGTATGTGTTATATTTCAAAGGATACAAATAGCATTCTCCAGATAGTAGACAAAGGAAAAATAAAAATATATCAATACACCTATGTTAGCATAATGTTTTTATTCAGTGAGATATTTTCCCATATTTATGATCTCATTGAAATATCACAATTAAAACAATGTGGACATATTTATTTAGCCATTGATGGGAGACAAGTTGGAATATAAATTGTATGATCTAGAAATTGTCAAACTCAAAATTTAAATAGTTTTCACAAGACATTGGAATCACCAAAGGAAATCTGATTTAAAAACATGTTGACTTAAAAAATGAAACATATTTACTATTTTAAAATGGCATGTACTGCAAAATTTTCAGCAACATTGGTTGTGTTTTTCAAAATGAGAAAATGTAGATTTGAACACATTTCCTGATGCTGTTAAAGGACTAAAGTTTGTGAACATCTGTACTTTTCTTCATAGTGATTGTCTATTTTAATGTAAGCAAAAGTTTATCAAGGAATTTTCTTTTCAAATTTCAACTCACGAACTTAAAAGATATGCTAGACGAAGGTTTAGTTTTCTTAGGCATTTCCCAAGGTATAGAAGGGTATGCTGTAAAAATTAATAAGAAAGTGATTGATTTGACTCAATCCAACAGATATGCATTCTGCACTGTGTGTGACATTAGGCATAAAAAAATGAAACATAGGTGAAAATCAGTCACTTTTTCTGATGGTCCTGATGTCTGGAGTCAGTTATGGAAATAACAATGCACAATCCTATAAATATATGGGAAAATTATCTCGGAAACAGATGACAGAGCGATAGGCTCTTGAAGACATGTAATGTTTTGCGTAAAGGGAAAGGTAAATTCCTATAAGCAACAAAATAAAAAATAAAGAAATAGTAAGGTAGCACAGATTACGTGATTAAGGATTGTAGTTGTGTCAATGGTATTTGTATGGCAAAATAGGTAGATACAAAATAGTTAAGTGTCGGGACTAAAATTTTGTATGTCAAGAGTCAAGAATCATTTTAAACTTTTAAAAATGATTAAATTGGTATTGCCTCTGTGTATTAATTTAATATTTATATTTTAATATTAACATTATAGAACAACAAAAGAGTTTCTATGAACTAGAGATTATGTAAAACTCTCTTGATATAGCAACTATTTATCTTCTTTGTTTTGTTTTGTTTTTTGGGCCACACCCTGTGATGCTCAGGGATTACTCCTGGCTATGCGCTCAGAAATCACTCCTAGCTTAGGGGACAATATGGGATGCAGGGAGATAGAACCAAGGTCCGTTGTAGGCTAGTTCCAGCAAGGCAGTCGCTTAATCTGTGCCACTGCTCTGGCCCCTCAACTATCTATCATAACCAATTTGAGAATATGGTGAGATCAACAAGTAAAGTCCTTCCACAGAAAAGTGAATATATAAATATTTTGTAGCATCATAACAGAACGAAGTTCTCATGGACCAAAGGACAAAAATACTTATCCTGTACTCAAGTGCATCTTTAAATAACTTTCACTTTCATGCTTGATTATTTTATTTTTATTTTATTTTTATTTTTGTGTATTTTTGGGGGGAGCCACACTCGGTGGTACTCAGGGGTTACTCCTGGCTCTGCGCTCAGAAGTCGCTCCTGGCTTGGGGGATCGAACCACGGTCCGTCCAAGGCTAGTGCAGGCAAGGCAGGCACCTTACCTTCAGCACCACAGCCCAGCCCCTGATTATTTTATTTTTGTTAGCTTTGCCTCTGTGAAGGAAAACACTTGGGAACAGGTATCATACTGAGTAAGCAAATTACCATCTACTATTTTACATAAAAAAGTTTCTATACTTTATGATAGAGATTCTATTTTTTCTATGTTTTGACTATTGAAGGAAAGGAACCAACTAACAGGTTACAAACTGGCTTACTTAAAAAAGACATACTCCAAAGTCAGATTTACAATTAAAGTTAGCCTCAATAACTTTCTATGCTAAATTATTTTGTCAAATGGCCTCATAAATAGTAATAAGTTGCCAATGCACTATGCTACCATATTTCTTATCCAGTAGAACATTTGAAGGAAGTCAGTATTGAACTTTGAAATAACATTATTAGATCATGAATGGCAGAAGTCATACCCAGTGATACAAATTAACTTAGAAATGAAACTGAGTTTGTAAATTAATTGTTTACAAAATATTTAATTAGTGAATGGAGCTAAGAGCTATAGTTTATTGAAGAAAAACTTATTTTTCTGTCTTCATAGCTTAGAGGACATCAGATAAAAATTATGTAAGAGATAAGAGAGATCATGAGATCATAATTATGCAAGAAGCAAGGAAGACCACAAAAGATTTCAGAACAGGACTATAGATCAAAAAATATACATGGGTTTTGCTTCAGAACAATAGTTGATCACTGAATCAGTCATTTTAGTTTTTCTATTATCCATTTCAGGAGCTGGCAGGATCATGTATGTGAATTTGCCTTATACAGTCTCAGGTTCCCTAGAAACATTTGCTTTCATCATTATGATAGCCCTTTGATTAAAAACCACTTTTAACCATTGTTAAAAGGGGATTCTGCACCACTTCAATATGATGTTGAGATTAAACCACCTCTTTTGCAAAAAAGATCAGAGATAGTCTTCAAAACGCCTACAAAGTACCACATGTCTATACATAGCATCAACATATGAAGATTGAGTACTTATTTGAGGCTGTGCCAAGACTCAATCTGACAATGCCATACTTAGACTTCACAGAGTATCAACACAGCCCGTGAGGGCAGAACAAAAGCTCTTTTGTAGCACAAGAAAACAGAATTAAAGTGGAAACATCCAGAGACCTTGTTTTATGTGGAAGAGGGGGAATTTTTCTAATTCACAGGATTGAAAAAACATTCAAGGACAGTGACCATAATCTAATTAATGATTGTTATTACAAACTCAATATATTTAATAACAGCAAACTACATGTTCATGTCAACAAAATTATCCCTTAATGGAGCTAGAAAGTATAGGTTTAAAACTACTGTTCTTTATTAACTGAGTAAAACATCCAAGAAATAGAAACATTTTGTTCAGTGTATTCCCTAAAAACAATTCCCTTTACAAAACTGTAAACCCACTTACTGAAAATATCATCCAAAATAAATACTTAAGGGAAATAAAAATATTTTCAATGTAAACATATGAATATCATCAAATATAATAGAGGTACAATATTTTATAGGTAAGACAATATATGGAACTGAAAGTCAAGTAGTGAAACTCTAGTTTGACTTTGTAAGTAATGTGGAATCTTGGGCAAGTCAATTCCTCTAAATATGTTTCTATTTTCTCATATATAAAATGAATAGTTGTGATGTATCATATCTGAAGTTATTGTGATTTCATTACTCTAAGCGAAAGACATACACATTTTTTTAACTCAAAATGACACTCAACTGTCCTGTACTCCAGAGGTATCTAGAGAGATATCATCAGAGGTATCAAGAGGATAGACTAATTTCTGTGGCTATCATATAAAATAAAAGGAAAGTGTCCATGCAAACAGATTTTCTCCCAATATTAGGTGCTGGGATCAAAATTTAGGGTGCTTTATAGTCAGGTACTAGGTAAAGTTTCTGGTCCTCGTGGATAGATGTGTGCTATCTGTCTAAGATCTCATTGGGCCTTTCACAGGCCTGTACAAGAAAAACAAAGGGAAAACAACAACAACAAAAAAAAAAAGAAGGGAAGAGAAGACAATGATAAAGCTCCCCTGAGGCCCCCAATAAAGATTAGGGCCCCACCTTACCTTGCAACTTTATTCTCTCGAAAACTCAATCTTCAAATATTGGAGATTAGGTATCAAACATAAATTAGGGGAAGGGGAGGGCACAAAATTCAGTCTATATTGCCAAAAATATTTCTTTTAAATAATCCTCCAAAATATGGCTGAATTTATCCAATAAATTCCCAACTTCCTGAGATTCTGGCTATATAAACTCCTGGAAAATCTTTGGGGTCGTTGAGTTAAAATCTGATAGAGCACTAATCTGAATCAATAATATCCTGAGCTTATAAAGAAAAGCTGGGGAAACTGATCCTTGCCAAATGTAAGAAGCTGCAAGAATCCATGCTTTAACTCAAAATTGTGGCAAAATTGAGAGCTGCCTGAAGTTTCAGTTTGTTAATTTTCAAATCTGTCTTTGAACGAAAACCAGGTTTCACCTGAAAACATGAATGAGAGCAAATTAGATATTTCTCCAAAGAGTATAAATTAACCCAGGGCGATCTGATTTACTTTATTAGTAAAGAAATCTAAGAAAATCCGTGCTGGAAAGCTTTGTATTTTCTTAATTTCTGGAAGTCCCTCACAACAGGAGACTAAGGATATGGAAAATAGTCAAGAAAAGAAAATATTCCATTTCAATTTTTTTTTTACACTTCAGTCACTTAACCCTTGATTTTCTCAACTAATGGATGTGCATGTGTCAGTAGCTTACAGTGATTAAGTAAAGACATGATAGTAATTACTAGAAATTTTCTAATATTAAACAATCAAGAAGTTTGCAGTTCAATGACATGAACTTTGAACAAACTCTGAAGCTATCTGGGCTTTGTCACTTTCTTTGTTATTGACCTGGGCCCAGTCTTTAGTTTTAGTATTAGCATAAATTGGGCTAAGTAATCAGACATCATTATAAGATAGTTAAATATGAATTCAAAACAGAAACCATCCTTTAGAGAATTGCCTGAGAGGATGGCCATTGCAAACTGTTCTACTATAATGATTACTACAACTACTAGTATTACTACTAGTAACACTGTAATTTCCAGCCAATATATGGAGGAAGTGTGCCATCGATTGGCAAATTCTGAAACCTAGAGTCATTTTCTCAAAAAAACTGTCTACCTAGCAGGAAGTAAAGCAATGCCAGAAAAAGAAATGCCAGTGAACTCACTGGCATTAGTAAACTATGATGAAGATGAAAAGATAATTAATGTTTCCAAACACCCTTCAGGAAAAAACATAGAGGCCAAGATGAAATCTCAACATGGTAGTAAATGCTTCAAGGTAAAGAGCAGTTGAGGGTCATGATTAGAGCTGTATGCTCCCTCCTTTGACCCCAGTTAAGTTATAAGAACTCCACAACCACGTGGATAAAGGACCTTTTTATTGTAGATGGGGTGCTTTATGGCATAACCAAGAGAGACACCAGAACACTGGCCTTTGGCCCTATAAGCACCACACTTTCCCCAATGCTATATACAGTAGTTCCTACAGCTCTAGTCAATATTCATCAATCAAGAATTCAGAGTACAGCGCAACAGCCACCCCACATTATTTTTCATTCCCCCTCCCAGAGATGTTATCTCCTCTGCACGAGTCAGACTGATGATTATTCCCCAAGCCCCAGGAAAGTTGAATTTGTCCACAAGACCTGCATTTCCACATCCGCTCAAAATGCTTGTCTTATGGCAAATTAGATGCTTTTTCTGAGTCAGATCTAGATCATGGGGTTAAACAAAGGTAAATGCTTAAATTTCTGTACATACCAGAGATGCCACGGCCACATTTCCTGACCTTCTGGAGAGTGCATTGGCACGGGAAGCAATAACTGTTCTGCAATTTTTGTAATATTTCTACATTCCACACCCTAACTCCTACTTATAAATGTGCAAAGGAAATCACAAGCCCAGTTAATGACATATTAGGAGGAAGGCCCCTTTCAGAAAAACATTCCTCAAGGCTGCAGTTCAAAGGAAACTTGGAATTTTCCATCAGAAATTATTTTCCTTCTTAATAGTGATCTCACATGACAGGCATTGTGTGTGTGTGTGTGTGTGTTTCTTTACACTTTTGAAAGATCCTACATACCGTCTACATTCTATGGAAAATACTATTTCTACAGTGGAAATGTCAGTATCAGAAATTCAGGATTGCTGATGGAATATATTTAATCTACACCTTTTCACCCAAGCAAAAGATATCTATAGCCATTTGAGGAGTAAGGCCAGGGTCTACACAGAATCAGGGCAGACCAGCTAAATTTCCATCCGCTCCATGCCAGACTAGTCACATACCATATTGCAACTTTCCAACCCAATCTGTTTTCTCCTAAATGAAATTCACAGGTAAGTGTGATAAAACAGTCAAAATGATAAATTTCAAACATCCAGGATATTTTTCATCTTCTCAAAAATAGTTGATTTCCAATTTGATTATTCAACTGTAAACTTAGTGCTTAGGGTAAAGTATTGGAATTTTAGGTTGAAATAATTGGCTATGTTCCATAGGCATCCCTGGCTATCGTTGGTATTTGTTCTATTGACATGGAACTGTCCCAAGACAATCTTTGGACTATGCTGAATTTCTCCTTTCAAACATATACTATTGTGGGGGCCGGAGATATAGCACAGCGTTAAGGCATTTGCCTTGCACACAGCTGATACAGGACAGACAGTAGTACATCCCATATGGTTCCTCGTGCCTGCCAGTAGCGATTTCTGAATGCAGAGCCAGAAGCAGCTCTTCAGCACCTCATGGTGTGACCAAAACAAACAAACAAACAAACAAACAAACAAAAACATATAATATTGTTTCTTAAAAAAAATGTGTCAGGTGACTAAGAAGATAGCTCCTAAAGGACTGGAACACATTTTTTTTTTGCACCTAGGAAATTTAAGTTTGGTCCTGATCCTTGATATCACATGGATCCCAGAGCACTGCCAGTAACAGTCTCTGGTCATAGAGCTAAAAAGTAGCTTCTGAAAAACTCTGAGTGTAGCTCCAAAAGAAACAACAACAATAAAACAGTTTGGCATTTATGTTATGCATATGGAAAAAAAAAAGCAACTGTTTTACTTCGGTGCAGGAGAGGGGCAGAGTTTCTTTTATTCATTTGCCTAAAGAAAAGACTTCCTAGAATGAAAGAGACCCTTGAGCAGTAAAACTTGTGGGGTAGAGCTGGCAAGGATTAGGGGATCATATGAGTGCCATGGATCAAACCTGAGTCTGTTATGTTCATGGAAAGCACCCAATATGCTGTACTATGGCTTCAGCCACTGAAATTATTTTAATAATGAACAAATATGACAAAGTGGGAAATATTTTTTCTTTCATAAAAGATATTTTGGCTAAGTCAAGCAAATCATACATTTTTCTACACTGTCAAATAAACAGCTTCTATTATTTTGATTCCTAGTTAAAAATATGAGAGTGTAAAAATTAGTAATCAGGTTTATGTGTTTTACAATAATTCAGTATGGTGATACATGCAAAATAATCAAAAAAGAAATGATCAGGCATTATTGTTTGGAGTAACACTGGCCATGCCTCTTAAAATATTTTACTTATAGAAATGAACTATATGCTTTCTCTAGTAGGACTGAGCTGGAACCTAGTTTCCAATCAAACTTATTCTCTTATTCTACAAAATATTTTTCCAACACATATTTTTTTAATTTATTTTATGTGTAAACTGTCCACCCCAACAGTGCTTAGA
>PVKC010021688.1:0-18033 GCA_004027635.1 Crocidura indochinensis
AAAAAAAAAAGAAAGGACAAAAAGAAAGGAAAAGGAAGAGGAAAGGAAGGAAGAATGAAAAAGAAAATAATTTTTAAAAATCTAAAAAAATGATCTCTCATTTTTTTATCTCATGTGTGAGGTATAAAGAAATATATAGGAGAATACCAAATGCTGAAAGGCATAAAATAATACAATCTTCAGTAGAAAGCTTATCATGGGGTGTGTAAAACTGGAGTGAATGGAGAGATGTGGACATTCTGGTGCAGGATGTCGCACTGAAATGTTTCATGCACAAAATCCTACCACTAACAGTATCATAAACCATGCTGTCTGAAATTTAAAAAAAGTAAAGTGGCTCTTGAGCCAGAAATATATAGTAGATAAGGTACCTGCTTTAGTAGTGCACCAAAGACATAAAGTAAAAAATGTGGCCCATTTTTTCAAATTCTACCTCCCTATAGGCTGGCCGACCCTCACAACTTCCTAGACCTAAAGTACTGACCTCACCACATACTTTTCTTCTGTTCCCTGTGTCTCTTGCCTTTAGATCATGGCCTAATAGCTGCTGGAGTGATCATCTCATGATTTATGGTGGATGACATGACTCTCTGTTTCAACTTCTTTGCCCTAAAGACCCAGTTCAGATTTGCTCCCAAGCTTCCCTTTCACTCTCTTGTTCCAGCCTCCTCAAAGCGGCTCTGCTCTGTGTCCCAGATGAGCATAGCTGAGTTCCTTTCAGATCTGACCCTTTATCTCTACCTCCAATTCTCTGCACTTCCCCCCGTCCCTTTTTTTTTTTTTTTTTTTTTTGCCAAACCCGGTGACGATCAGGGTTTACTCTTGCTTTGTGCTTAGAAATCGCTCCTGGCTTGAGGAACCATATGGGACACAGGGGGATTAAACCATGGTTCGTCCTAGGTTAACACATGCTATCAGATGCCCTCCCACTTGTGCCACCACTTCGGTCCCTCATTTCTCCCCTTTTGTTTAAACACCATGATTACATAGCTGCTCATGATTGAATTGTACTCATATAATGTACACTACCTTCACCCATAAACATTTATTTCCTGCTACCAATGTACCTAGTTTCCCTTCCATACCCCCCAATCTGCCTCTGGGGCAGGCATTCTCTCCCTCCCATTTTGCTTTCTATGCACAGCGGTTTGCACTATTGTTAGTGAAGGATACTGTGCGTATCACCTTATCTCGATGAAATCTAGTTAGTTATCAAGTTCCTGCCTCTCTCCAATCCTCTCCATAGCCCTGGTTTTGTCACTTCAACCTCACCAGAGATTTAATTCTCCAGACACACCACATTCATTTCAATTTAGCTTGCTTTTGCTCCTTCTGCTCCCAATATTTCCTATTACCACTATCTTTTACTCCCCTTCTCCATGGCCAGTTCTTCCTCATCAGTTTGGGGTTACTATTTCTGAGAGCTTAGCTCTTTTACAGTTGCTATCAAGAGTCTTCTGAGAGAAAAGAGCTCCTAAAACAGAAATACTTTTATAATAGCACTTAACTAAATTTTGTTTCTTTGTGCTTGCATCTGTTTATATACCTTCTTCCCACGTATTGATTATAAAGTCATGGAGGGAAAAATATCTACTTATCTTAGTATTTACTCATTGAATTTAGAGTAATTCCTGGCACATTCACAGGGGTGCTAAATCAATGTATTTCAAAAGAAAAAAGAAAATCACTTTCTTATCCAAGGTGGGGGACACTCTTAATAATCATGGAACATAAGAACTTGAGTCAAGGTAACTAGTTTTAAAACTGACCAATGCAAGAAAATGCTCTATTTAGTTCTTGGTATTATAAGTGAAAGCTGCCTATGTACTCATTGGAAGGAGTCAAATGACACAGACAGCTCTGACAAGAAGCAAACAATTATACTAGTAGTACCTTACTAGATGATGAGCAGAGCAAATACAACTGGGCTCCCTTCACTCTTTCATGCTCCTGAGACGTCTGTAATTAGCAGCATGAGGCACTCCTAAAACAAGGAGCCTGAATTCTCTTTGATGACCTTTTTAATTTCCCTGCTCTGTCTGAATACCTTCTATGCATGTCCTAGAATAGGGTCCACAGAAGTCTGGGAATAGCATGACTAGAAGCATGAACCTAGAGTATAACTACTCAGATATTGAGTGTGTGCTCAGAGTTCACTAAGTCCACATATGTAAGGTAGTGTGCAGATGAGTTGCTAAAAATATATAAAGATGGAAAGTTGAAAGATCAAATCTAACAGTCCAGTTCCTGTACTAAGAATCTTTCAAGCCCTCAACTACAGCCTAGCTATGACTAACTCTGAGCATTCTTAGGTTCCTTGTTTTCTCCTCTATCTGATCTATATCAGGTCTTCACCTTATCCAAAGAATGTCCTCTAGTCCCTACTATTGGACTAATTCTCAAATCTTAAATTTTTTCTTTGCAAACTTAAGATCTTCAAAGCACTTATTTATCTATCAATGCCTGTTCCATGTCAGAGAGACACAGAAGGGAGACACCAATTGTAAGAGATTTCTTAAAAGTCCTGGCATACCATCCTCCAATTCAACTGCCTCTGACACAATAGTCCCAGAAAAATAATTTGCTATTCCTTAATCACAGGTGTCTGCCCTCCTCCCTTCCCCTCTTTTTTCACCTCTTCCTCTGCCCCAAATATTAATTTCCAAGCTCTCAGTTCAATTTAACTTGTGACAAAGTTATCCTCCTTTTCTGGAAATTTCTGGAACAGGCTTTCCCATTCCACAAAATTAATTTCTTCAGTTTATGCCTGTTCTTTTGTACAGGCTTCATCTTATCTTTTAATTGTGAGTTCACATACTTTTTCCTTATGTGTCTCACTGAATAGCATGATCAAAGAGAAAGAGGGCTGAGAGCTGGGTCACTTAGAAAAACTCATGTGACCTAATAAAAGACAATTGAATTTCATTAACTGGAACATTAAAACAGTGATTTAATTATTTTTGTTAAGGTTTTTATCCCTTCTAAAATGATAGGTGAGAAAGGTAATTAATTCAACGAATACATGGCCTGAAAATTACAGAGTGAAATCCACGTTTTTGAGAAGCTATTAGAGCCAGTCCATGACCCCCAGCATATTGCCTCTCAAATAGCAAACTTGTTCCTGCTGATTCAAAATTAAAAATAAATTTATTTAAAGTGTTGATTATTTATATGCATATATCCCACTGGTAAAAAAAAAAAAACGCACATAGTACACAATAGAGTCTCTCATCCCTGTATCCAAACCAACTTTTCCTCCCCAGATTCAAGAAATTTCTTGCTGCTCTTTAAAGAAATGCTCCATGGATATTTAAGCTAATTATTAGTACTCTATTTTAAGCAAACATTAATGCATTAATTCTGGATTTATCTTGCCTTTCTACTTAAAGGTGTATGTTTGCATACTAGTACACAAAAGTTGTCCCTAAACCTCCTCCCACATAACAGCTGCCTTTGGATCTGCTAGATGGATGTGATCAGCTCCCATACATAAAGGTTTAGCTTATTATTTCTTACTATTACAAATAATGCTGCAGCGAGGTATCTTTGAATATATCATTTTATTTACATTTTTGGGTGGTATTGCAAATCTTCCTAGTAGTGAAAATTCTCAGCTTGAAACTAACCCTAAACAACTGCATCACCTTCATGTATACATGTATACTGCAAAGTCTTGTTGGTTTTCCCTTTTTAAGCATTTATTGTGAGTTTAGTGTGCGTAGGTTGCATTCTGATAATCTTACAAGTATTAAATTGTTGCTTTTTATAATGGCTCCATGAGATGTATGCTGCTATTATCCCCACTTTACAAATAAATGACAAGCATAAAGATGGCAATTTGTCATTCATATTGTTAGTAGATGACAGAGATAAATAAACCCAGAGATTTGGTTCTAGAGTAGCTCTCTCCAGTAAAAATGCAAATTGAGTCACATCTAGAATTCTAAATTTTCCAATACTCAGGCAAAAAGATAAATACAAATTGTGAAATTTTAATAGTTATTTGATTTGATCTAATATATCAAACTATTCTTTATGAAAACTAGTCACATACAAATGCCTAATCATTTGTGTATATTATTTTGAACAGTAATGGTCAAGTTGCTCTTAGCCTCTTATAATGCACCATTTCTCTAATCTAAGATGATCTTGTTCTACTATCATCCTTCTACTCCTTCTCATTCTAACCAAAACATTCATAATAGATATTATATTGAATTACAAGTTAGCTGATCAAGATTACTGTTAGACCAGAACTTGAATATGTAGTGATAAGCCTTAGTATTTTATCTGTGAGAATGACAATAATATATCTAAATAACATTATTGTCTTGAACACTCAATTCAAAATTACATGTAAAGTACTTAATATAGTGCCTGACATAAAATTTAAGTCTCAAAAAATAACTCTCATTATTTAATATTATCTTTTATAACATATATTATTATTTCTATTTTAAGATAATTCATTGTCTTAGTACATAAGCTTCTGATTAAGCTTCTGGGTCTTAGAAGGATACAGAAAATATAAATATATACCTGGATAAAAGAGGAAGAAATTTCATTGACATCTATTACATTCTAGGCATTTGTAAGACTTTACATATATTCTATGATTAAGTTGTAACGTGCTTATTTATAATCTCTGTTTCAAATGCTGAGGAGATTGAAGTAATTAGATGCTTAGTAATTGTTGAGTAGATAAAGAGCTGTTCATGAAACCATGTCTCTCAAACTTCAGTTTTGGCCTTTTGGACTAAGCATTGTTTGTAGAATGAACTATGGACTAGGATAGTCTCTCTCTTTTTGCTTGATTTTGGGATCACATGTAGAGATGCTCAGATCTTTTGTCTGTCATCAGAGATCACTCCTGGCAAGCTCAGAGGACCATATGAAGAATCGAACAACATGACTGCATCCAAGGCAAGTTGTCTTACTGACTGGTCTATCACTGACCTTCCATTTGTCTCTTAAGGCTATATTCAAATTGCAAGTTTTTACAAAGATGAATTAAAGCATCTCTGTAAACAGTAATTAAGATTAACACTTATTAAGTCACAATTTCCTACCCCAAACCAACAAGGTAGATCTTACTGACCTGACCTCAAGGATAAAAATTTTTTATCAGAAATGTTCAGAAATGCTTTCTTAATAGCATGAGCTAATACAAAGGAACAAAGACCTTCATTTAAATGCTCTATATTAAGATCACCAAATAAGTAATCCCTATCTACTATTTCAATGCTTTAAAAAAAAACTAACTAGTTAAAAAACTGACCCAGGGCATGGCATGGTTGTGATACAGAGAATTTCACTCTGGGGCCCGGGAGATAGCAGGAGGTAAGGCGTTTGCCTTTCATGCAAAAGGTCATGGTTCGAATCCCAGTGCCCCATATGGTCCCCCGTGCCTGCCAGGAGCAATTTCTGAGCATGGAGCCAGAAGTAACCCCTGAGCACTGCCGGGTGTGACCTCAAAACCAAAAAAAAAAAAAAAAAAAGAATTTCACTCCACTAAAAACTAAATAATTAAAAAATGATTTAATTAATAGTTTATTGTTTTAAAAATAGTTAACAAAATAGGCGTGCTTATAAAAATAGTATAGATAGAATATCTTATTAATGTCAAAAATCAGTGCGCACAGGCTATTTTATCAATTAACGGTAATGGCAAGAAAACTGCTCTATGCATTTTGGTAATTCTTCCCTTTATTCCTACATTTGGATTATTTTTGTTTTGTTTTGTTTTTCCCCCGCCGGCCACCCCGTACCCTACATTTGGATTATTATAGTAATTTTCATCTAATATTTTTGGATTGAGCGCTTTTTTGAGAGTTCATTAGTAATATAGCTTAGGCCTTGAGGAAACTATGATGACATTAATTTTGTTTTTGTTTGCTACTAAGAAAAATCATAATTGGAAATTTCTAGCAAGGTGTGTAGATGCATCTATTAAAGGAGAAGCTGATTTTGAATACAGTTAATAAACAACTGACATTTAAGAAGATTTTCCTAGGATTCTGTTTTTAAAAATGCCACAAATATATCCTAACAATGAAAGCCGTAAATCAGACCTTTGAAACAATAATATAATGTGCTGATTCTTTTTAAGAAACCTTATGTTTTACAACCTTTTTTCCTATCTCTCCACTTATTGACTGAAATGTAACATCAAATTATACTTCATGGTATAATGAAATAAACATAATAAAGTAACATTAGTATGGAGTTACAGAAATAACCTAACAAGAGTCCATATATTTATTTCTACAACTATTAAGGGTAAAATGATCTATGTTCGTATTATGCTGGACATGAAGTCAGTCCACACAGCAAGCCTTCAAATAGAATTAGATTCATCTCTATATCAGTATAATTTAATAGCTGGTTATTTTAGTCTTCCTGGCCTCTTGAAGACCTTGCTTGTTTTAGATATTAATCACTGTTGTATCTGGCATCAAAATATCTGCAATACAGACCTGCATAGCATCTCTGCATCTTGGGACAAGGCAATAGAATATTTGCTTGCTGTCAGTTGTCATGTCCAGGAAAGCAGAAAACCCTCTAAAAGCATAGAGACTGATGATCCTAATATAATCACATACTCCTTAAGCCCATCATGTCCCTCTTCTTATATCTGAAGTTTATAAATACTTTATGAAAACAAGGAAATGCCCACACTATCAAAAATGGTCAGAATCTAGTAGATCAATGCAAAAGTACCAGCATTTTGTTAACTATTCCCACCCCACTCCACAAACACATTTTACTAATTATTTGTTGGCAGTTCTCTTAAAAGAGCCCTAGGAAAAGTTTACCCGGAAGAATGAAGGCTTTAGAGGTTTAGAAATGCTATAGCATTTCTCTAAAGTTTAGTAAAGAAAAATTTAGCTGACTCATATTGCATTGTGACTAAGTCATGTCCTCAATATGGCAGATCTCAGGAGTCAACATTCTAACTTGATGAATGATGCTTGTGCCATGGCTGGATGGGCATCTGATTTTTTTTAACTTTTACATAACCATTAGAATGTTGTAATTATTAAAGCAGTCTGGTCACTTTTGCATCCTCTATAAGAGAAATAAATAATTTTTCTTAATTACCTTGGTAATTCATGCAAAAATACATAATTTTCTTACTTATATTAATGTCTGTTCCTTTTCTCATATACAAAAGAAAATTCCATTATGCTAGTAATGCTTGATTGGTTTTCAAAGCTTCAGTTTTTTATATATGCTCCAATGTAGAAGAAAACTTATTAAATGCACCATTTCCTCAGATCCATTCTTACTAACAACATGAGTGAGTATTAGAATTTTTGATAAAAAATATAAGCTGGGGCCCGGGAGATAGCATGGAGGTAAGGCATTTGCCTTTCATGCAAAAGGTCATCGGTTTGAATCCTGGTGCCCCATATGGTCCCCCGTGCCTGCCAGGAGCAATTTCTGAGCATGGAGCAAGGAGTAACCCCTGAGCACTGTCGGGTGTGACCCAGAAACCACACACAAAAAAACAATATATATATAAGCGAATATTAACTACACAATAGAAACTCTTCATTTCTGTTCAAATTTAACCTGAAGTATACCTAATTATTTCACATTTAAAGGCTTATTAAAACTTGAATTTCAGAAATCAGAACATGATGACTTTAAACTGCATTGAATCAATTACTATTAAAAGAAAAAGCTATAACAAAGGCAATTTAATAATATCAATATTTTTATTTAATACTTAACTTTGTTCTACAATTGGATATTACCTCCTATTAAGTGCCTTTTGTGAAATGCCTTTTTATACAATGTGAAAAATGTAACTGAACATGATTGAAACAGACATCCCCCAAAAATAGTACTACAAAATTTCCAGTATTCCTGTCAATACAAAAATATTCCATAAAACTTTCCTCAATTAAAAGTTAAAACAATATAATAACACATAAATAGTTTGCCCAACTAGAAGCCAGTTTTATTATTCATTACCAACAACAGCATGCTGTCCAATGATGACTTTCAGTTCCCTCATTCAATCTTCAATGAAGGTGTATGTTCTCTTTGGATTCATGATCATGACAATTAAGTCCATCAAAAGATTGTCTTCTTTCTCTAGGTTCAAATCCTAAGAAAATGTGGGAGATTAAATGCATAGCATAGAAAATTCAAACTCTTAATTATTTTCAATAAGAAACATGTGAATATGGGTTGAAGAGATAGCAAGGAGGTAAGGTGTTTGCCTTACATGCAGAAGGCCGGTGGTTAGAATCCCGGCATCCCATATAGTCCCCCAAGCCTGCCAGGAGCCATTTTTTGTGCATAGAACCAGGAGTAACTCCTGAGCACTGCCGGGTGTGACCCCCCCAAAAAAAAAGGAAAGGAAAAAAGGAAGAATGATACATATGAGTAAAAAGTTTTTTGCAAAATTAGCAATTAATTCTTGGTCAAGTTTGGTATTTAAGGACAAAGTATATAGTCAGCTATAAGTAATAATTTTTCTCTCTGAATTGATTTTGTGAATATCAGTGACTATTGGCAAATTTTATCTAATGTATCATCACTACTATATTTTATGTAGGTATATCTTTTGTATATATCACTACACGGAGAGTAAGGATAGTAGTTTCTCCAAAACCAGCAGATTGAAAAAGGTTCCTCCTGACTAAGACATGATGGCTCTTGGAAACACATTTATTCTTCAAACAGAAAAAAGCAAACAATTGGAATCACTCAACCTTGAGCAGTAGTTTTCATAGACTCAGAAGATGACTATCCATGTCGAGTTTCAAAAATCTTCGGTGAAGTCAAGGCAGACTAGACTTTGCGAACGTTAGAAAGTTCTAATGAGAGGGGTAAACTGTCAGTGCCCATACTGTGCAGAACTGGATCACAATAGTAATGTAGATGATATGCAGGTCTCAGTCTCACAGGTTTATTGTAAGACATTTTTGAGTGTATTCTTTATTCTAGGTCTGTAGACGTATATCCTGTATAATGGGACTTATTCATATATATTGACTAAATAATGAATCTAGATCGAAGAAACAAGGGGAATGATCCTCCAATCCACCATACTGCATCAAAGACAGTTAATAAAATAAGAAATAAAAATCGGCATATACTGTTTTGTATCCAAATAGTAATGAATTGTATCAATCCAGTGCCTACAAGTGTTTTGAGCACTTTTCTTGAGCACCAAGAAAAGATGATGGTTAATGTTGTCATATGAATTGGTCTTTTTGGTATCTAAACCTTTCAAATCATTGATTTCCCTTTAAAGTAGGCACTGGTCTGTTAAGTTCCATACTCTATATCTGTTTCTAAAAAATTATTGGCTTTCATTAACAACATGACAGGTATATTTTACAAAATGGATTTTAGTATTGGATAGATTTCTTTGGAATAAAGTCAGTGGATTACTAGGGCATTAGGTCTGACTCTTCTTAGTTGGATATAAATACCCATCTGAAAACAAAACTAAACTAAACTACACTATTATCCTAATGTAAAAGTTACAAAAAAACACCATCAACAATTTATCCCTGGATCTTCTTAGTATAAAATTGAAGCTGTAAGGGTCAAGAAAGTAGCTTAAAAGATCATGTGCCTAGCATTGCAAGGCCCTGGGTTTAATTTCAGTTAATCAGTTAGGTGTGGCTCTTCTGCATTTTATACCTAGCACAGCCATAATGGTCCCTATAAGAAAAAATTAAATTATATTGATGCAAAGAAAATGAGCAAAGATGAAGTATCTTCTTTTGATTCTTCTATTTATTATGATTAACTCTTTACCCTGAATATGTTCTGTGAGCCTCAATGTTTAACCTCATGATAAAACAATATCTAAAGAAACCTGTGTGATATGCACAGTCTCAAAAGAATTATAATTGCAGGTTTCTCATAAACCTATAAAGACAAATTATAGACTGTTTATGATTTACATTTTCTCTCTTTCAAATGAATGTCATTATGTATTGATCATTCCCAAAAGAGAATATTTATCCATGTCCAAGCACATTTTCAAAACAAAGGTTGAGGGAAGTTATGTAAAAATTCAACCACTAGATGGAGAGAATATTATAAGCCCCTGGGAACCAATTTGTTATTATATTCAGTGGACATAGTTCCTGCTTTGGTTGAACAACTGCTGCTACATTTAACGCATTTTACAAGTGAACTAATTAAACATAAATAAGAAAATATGTTGTAGAAGGTTAAACAGATTGTTACTAGTGCCAACAAAAACTAAGCATCTAATTGCTTTTCTGGGGCAAAAGGGCATTAAGAAAATTTAACATATTGATAAAAAATTGAATAATCGGAATTCTGAATGAAGAAAGAACTTAATATTGAGTAAGGAAAGTAGTTCTACTAAGGAACAAATGATATATTTATGCCAAGAGATAAGAAAATGTCAGAAGGAATATCTGAGAAGCCCAAAATTATTTCTAATAACACTCAACACATTTTTATTTTATGAAACATTTGGCTTTCTAATTTTCAAATATGAAATAATCAACACAAGTCATAACTTTATGATGAGAAAGAATAAAAATTATTTTCTATTATTACAGGGGCTAAAATGGAATATTTTACAAGAGAACAAAATATTATTCATGTAGTCACAGAAATTAAGAATCCATAGTTTTTGTAAATAATTCAGATTCACTCCTATGTTTTCTCATCGGAATAATTTTGAACAACTTTTGTTATTATATAAAACCAGCTTTTAATTATTGTGCTCCATTCAAAGATGATATTTTTTTAAATTGGGTATTTAAGCATCACGTATTTCAGTGGAAATGTTAAACAAAAGCATTTTAGAGTGTACTCACTGTGAGAAATAAATGGAAAATATGCTTTAAAATTCAAATCATTATGTACAAACAAGACTGAAAGAAGTGAGTTTCATTAAAGATGCAAAAGAATACTCTGCAGCTATGATTATAAAGTAAGTTTTCAAATTGGAAGCTTGTACAGATTTTTTGTTTTGTTTTGGAGTACACTGGCAGTGCTCAGAGGCTACTTCTGGCACAGTGGTTGGAGGTTATTTCTGGTAGTGTTCAGGGGACCATCTGAGGTGCTAGGGATAGAACTTGTTCCTCCTTCATGCAAAGCATCCTCTCTCAGCCCATTAAGTTTTCTCTTTGGCTCTAAATACAAAATTTTTATACCATGAAACCGTGAAATAGTTCTCATGGTAGTTTTTTTTTATATATATAGTTTTTAGATACACATAGTTTTTAGATGCTCTCCTCCCCTGCACTCAGGCTTCAGATCCATGTGGTATTCACTCTATACAACTCACTTCTTTGGGGGGAAAAGTGTATCTTATGGTATGAAAAAAATATGGGACTTATGTAAGTTCAAACCTCTTCCTTGGGTTTATGTAGTACAGTTATACAATTCTGAGCAGCAAAATATTAATATATGGAGTCCTATGAGAAAGACAAAGCATGTGGGGGAGAATTCTTTTCAAATTGTGAAAAACATTCAGTTAGATAAGAAAGAAGAATATTTTATGACTATTGAATTTTTAGATCAATGATATGGATTGTTAAGGGAGTCTGTTCTTAATCAGTAATCTCCAAAAGATCTTTAAACCCAAGGTAATTCTACTTGACTGGAATAGTTTAGCTTACAAATGAAGCTTAAGGGGTGGCAGGCCACTCAAAAAATTTTAAGCTTCAACTTCATATTTCTCTTTACATCTTTTCAAGAAACACCAACATATATCTGCCTAGCAAAGTCACTTAAAATGTAGCATATACTTACTCAGTATGCAGACATAATTTAAGAATTATACAATATATACAATTTTCTCCTACTCGGTTTACAAAATCTATGATAAGTTTGATAGGCTTGCTAGCCATTTTTTCAATGTTATTAAAAAGAAACTCCTTTTTAAAGAATATAAATAAATGGAGCAGGGAAGAAATGGCTTAAGAAGTAAGAGTAATTACTATTCCAGCTTAAGTTTTTAAGCTGGAAATGTTTGAGTCTATTCTGTACCCAAACCATCTATCACAAGAAATGAACCCAGAAAATAACAAACTTCTATGAAAAATCTGCAGTAAACTTACATAATGCATATACACTCAAATTATCTTACAGAATTACCTTAGTAATTATGCAATTTACACTGCTTGTAGCTGGTAAGTATCTTTCAAAAAGATGGAACTGTGTCCCAAAGCATATTTTGGGATATATCTATGTAAAGATAAATCTGGGCAGGTTGGCTCTTCTCTAATTATTTTATCAATAAAAATGGACCACAGATTATTTACATTTAGCTGAGGACTAAAACCACTCAAAGATTTCTTTTTGTAATAAGTTAGATAACAGTTCAAAAAGTAGTTGTGTACCATCAAAGTCAAATTCCCACACATCATAGACAAAAATTCTTTGGATAGTCTTTTGCTTACTTTGGTTATGTATTTAGTTGTTTAGCTTTTCTTTTTCTTCCATGAGCATATTGCTTGCTCACCATCACAAATCTTTCAAAAGCTAAAAACCATTTACAAATTCTGCTAGCAATACATTGAAATGAGTTGAAAATTTGATCCATATTTCATGCACATTGAAATAAACCAATATACTTAGTTCAGAGTGAGAATGAGTTCCTTTTATGAAGCCAAGGTGATGTATTTTTAAATATAAAGGAGGAAAAATCAAACAGGAATGACAAAAAGCATAATACTTTTGATATTACTAGTGTTCTTGCTATGTTAAAAACATAAATGTGTTTGACCAACAAAAAGTAACATTATAACATTTTCTAGTTCAAATATCTGTATATGAAAATAGATATTTACTCTTTAAAAATACACTGGAATTTTTTATTTAAATGCAAAACTCCTAATGCTTTCATACTTTCACTTATAAGACTCACACTAATTTCAATTGTCATCTCAAAATATGTGATTTGAAAGAATGGATAAAGATATAATAAGAGAAAAAAGAAAACCCTGATGTTTAAACATAAACTTTAAAAATTACTTCCTGTTTATATTATAATTAAACATACTATTATCAAACTCAATTTGTGAAAGGATTTGCCTATATATTCAATTAGCACACAGATTGCCTAGCATGTCTTTAGAAATGCCTCTGCTTTTCCTTAAAAAGTAATAGCATGGGACCGGAGATATAGCATGGAGGTAGGGCATTTGCCTTACATCCAGAAGGACTTTGGTCGAATCCCGGCATTCCATATGGTCCCCTGTGCTTGCCAGGGGCAAATTATGAGCACAGAGCCAGGAATAACCTCTGAATACAGCCGGGTATGACCCCCCCCCCAAAAAAAAGTAGTAGCATGTACTTAGCTAGTAGAAATTGAAAAATAAATTTTGCAATATAAAATTTAGGAATTTGTACTTTATAACTTGCAGTTTAAAACTTTAGTCTTGAGAATTGATAATGATATTGATTATCATCAATACTATCAATTGTATTGATAATTGATAAATCTTAATTCAGCAAATCCAAATTCTAAACAATAATCCAAATTGGAATGGAAAAATAAGAAATTGGGTAATAAATAATATACTCTGTGAGAAAACTTATTAGAAATCTTTTTTTTTTTTTTGGTCTTTGGGTCACACCCGGCAGTGCTCAGGGGTTACTCCTGGCTCCACGCTCAGAAATTGCTCCTGGCAGGCACGGGGGACCATATGGGGCACCGGGATTCGAACCGATGACCTTTTGCATGAAAGGCAAACGCCTTACCTCCATGCTATCTCCCGGGCCCCTAGAAATCTTTTAGTTAAGAAAAGTACTTAAATTATCCTTTGCTTCCCCAAAACACAAAATTTACTTTATAAAAACATTTAAGAATATAGAATACCATAATAGTTTAAAGAATAAGTTAACTAAAAAAAATTGATTCCTATCTAAGCCATCTCAACTCACATATTCAAAAACAAAACAAACAAAAAACAAAGCAAAACTTTGAAAGCTTTCTTAAAGTGCAAGATTGAAAATTTCTTCCACTGGGAATAAAACAGAATTCATAATATTGTAGAAATAATTTTTATAATTTTGCCAGGTTCATTTGTTTGGGTTTGGTGAGTAACAATTCTTTCCTCAAAACTCTTATAAGCATAACAATAAGCTGGGAAAACAATGGCCACCAAGATTTAAAATTAACCTGTCCAAATGAAACTTCTGAATTAGAATATAGCAAATTACTAACTGATGATAATAATATATATATATATAACTCAATGAAAATAGCATTACAATATATTTGTAAATGCAACTGTCCTAGAAAAACTAAAAAAGATGTACTTTTGTTTTAACCTCTGGCACCTGTCCAGTGAAGAACTATGACCCATGAAAGTTTTGAATAGTGGTGTCACACTGCTTTATGTAATAACTATGGACTATTAATACTGAATGTCATAAATTTAACTGTTAATTTCCATTTCATAATAAAGTAATGATCTTGTATATTTTCTTCCAAACTTCTTTCTAAAACTAATCAATGACTAAAAACACTGTTACATTCATCAATCAACGTTTATGATAAAATAGTATAATCAACTTGGTTATGTTTATTCTGACATATCTGCAAGAATCTTTGTGTTCTACATAGGATTGAAAGAGATTTTTTCATCAGACAAAAAAATAAAAGCAAATTTGTTTGGTTTCAACTGGATACTTTTCTTTTGCCACATCTTCAGCATCCTGTGGTATAGATGCCTTGAGTTTGACACTTCCCTAAATTCACACATTTGAGAGCATAGTTCTAGATTCAAAATTTTATTTCGATGACACAATCTATGAAGTTTGCTTGGACGTATGTATAAAAAAGTGCTTATTCGCCCCATAATCTTAAAGCATACTATTATTTATATATATATATATATATATATATATATATATATGTGTGTGTGTGTGTGTGTATGTATATATGTGTATATATACTTATAATCTGCTACTATGTGTATTTTCAATATGTATTGTTTCTGTTAGACCAGGAAATATTTTGGAGAACTCCATTATCCAAAGTTAGTCTAATTTTCTCTTATGGGGCCAGAGCGATGGCACAAATGGTAGGGCATTTGCCTTGCCTTTGCTAGCCTAGGACAGACCAGAGTTTGAGCCCTAGAGATCCCATATGGTCCCTCAAGCCAGGAGCAATTTCTGAGCATATATCCAAGAGTAACCCCTGAGCATCACTGGGTGTGGCCCAAGCACCAAAAATAATTGCTCTTAGAATATAAAAATTAAGAATTACATGATTACTGAAAATTAAATAGAAATTCAGTGACAGAATGCTGAATTCCCAAACCCCTCAAAACAGGACCCATGCCATCAAAACACAATGTTAACATTGTAAGAACAGGATTAAGAAGATCTAGAGAATCAAGTAGAAAAATAGGAAGTAAAAAGCAAAAACCTGCAACACAAAGTAAATTATTTTTTCATTATTTTTACTACCTAACTTCAGACAATAAAAGAGAACTCATCAGAGCTTCTGAAATAATATCTGAATGCCTTATCTGAACCTGTCCCTAGGACAATTGTTTTCTCAAAAAGAAAATTGTTGGTTCCAGTTTGTTTCAGAGTCAAATGCAGAATTATGAATTATTTAAGCCACAGGCTGGTTTCACACTCACAGATTTGTCAGTCCAATTAGAAAATGATGAATACAAAACTAGAAGAAACAGTCTTACACTGGTGGTGGCATGGAATCTTTCTGTAGGAATGAAAGCTCTCCCATATTTCTTGAACAATTGAGCTAACACAATGGCCCCATAACAACAAGCAACAACCTAAAGGGCAGGCTACATCCTATTAACCAAATTCAAGATGAGGTAACCCAATCTGTTTTTACTCATCATGTATTGGTAGGAATATCCCAATTCAATGTATCACTCATTTATTGTAGTATTCCTGGGGAGCTCATTATGGGAAATAATCTCTTCCCTTATTAGGCCAACTGTTTTTCTGGAAAGAAACATTTGGTAAGGGTGGTGACCTATGAATTGCTATTATAAGTTCCATTTAATAACAGTTTGTTCTTATACAACAAATTATCCCAATTCTAATTGCATACACAATATGTAATATAGACTAAGGATTCTCAATTTCTTGATGATAAATGTGAATTCGAAATTAAAGCAAATAAGAACATTCTACAATTGTTTTTAAAGAATTTTTTAGAATTGGCTTTAGAGATTTAATAAACTGACACTGCGTGCTAGACATTCATCAACACAATCCATGGGGCTGCTGCTTTCTTGAGAAAACAGGTAAACCAATTCAAGAAGCTTTCTCTTGAAAGATACTGAAATATGCCACAAATATCATAGATCTGCCTGAGGATTTCATTTCCAGGCGTTTCATCTTGGTAACATTTACCAATTTCACTATTTTAACATTTTGAAATGCCAAAAAGAACATACTGATCCTGCAGCTAGGCTTATTAGAGAAGAACAGTCTCAGGCGAGACAGGGAAGCATAGAATCCACTGGGAAAAGAGTAACAGAAAAAGACAGAAAACAGTGTCTCATCAAGGCAAGCAACACTCCAATGTGAGATGGGATTTGCACCAGCATTTAAAACTTTACAGGCCAAATTAAATAATGGCACATATGATTTATTTAAGGAACAAAGCATCACATTCCTTTCAAATGCACAAATACTTATACTAGCAATTGAAACTGGGAGCAAAAACATCTCATTTACCTTAATCACTACATATATGCAGGCATAGTACTTTCATTTTTGAAAGCCTATTACTGAGTGCCCCCCACCACCAGCCCAACGCGTCATTCTACTCTCACATGGAGACTTAGGAACACAATGAGGCCTCTCCCTCACACACACTTGATACATATCTCAGCCATGATTGCTCCATGTTGGAAAGACATCTTTGAAACAAAAAGAGTCCATGCATAGTAAGTTCTGATATTCTAAAAATGGTTAGTTTTGAAAAAATAAATAAAAGGTCCTTTATCAAGACTCCTATCCAATTACAGGTACTGCTTTTGTGTCTACAGTCACCTGCAATATGCAACATTTAAAATTCTGGAAATGCATGGATTCTGTTCATGGGTAGAGTCATAAAATAATTGGTCTTACTTAAGAAACTATATATGCCTGTCTTTTACTCTGATTAAAAAAAATCTACATGAGTTAGGAAGGCAGGGAGGAAGAAAGGAGAATCAGAAAAAACAGGAACAGAGAAAAATCATTCAGTGCTTCTTCCTTGCAAACTGTCCACAGGGTGGGATTAGAAAAGCAACACTTTAAATCAGATCAAATCCTAGGGGAAGCTTAAAGGCTGGCTGTCTGAGCTTCTCAATATTCTGCAAAATAGATTGATTGTAGTGGTCATCATACTCAATATCCACTGAGTTTCAGCTAAGAAATTGCATCCCCCATTGTTCAAACACTATTAACTCAGTGATAAAAAATGAGAAGCCCTGGGACCCATAGAGATCAACACCTTTACAACCAGTAAATCTTTTCTAATCTCTTACCGGAGTAAACGCCCGAGGATACTAATATCCTATGAAAATACCAACAAAGGCAAAAAATAGCTCTTATTTTAAGGAAAATAAAAATTATGAGACATGCTTTCTCATATGTTCCATATTTTAAAAACTAAAAAGCAAGGCATGCACATCAAATATGCATGTTGAAGTTTCAGGTGCCCAAATGACAGTTCTCACGTCCATCATAGTAAACACATCTACCTTAGGGACGGTTTTCACGTCCATCATAGCAAACACATTCACCAATAGACCAGTTTGGAGTTAAAAGGTTCTTTCGACATTCACATTTAGAGATTAGTTCAACCTACATTTATTATTTTTTTCTCATGGAAGGACAGTTCTTGGAGCTCTATTTCTTTTAATTCTATATCAAAAGTTTATTATTCGACATACCTTTCTTTATAGGCTATTTCCTATTTGACTTCAGACAGTATCTAGATCTGATGCAGAACCCCATCTCTCAGTCCAAGAAAGCTTCCATCGTGGATCGGTTTCCTGTCTTCTGCACTAACTCAAGCGCCTGTTTTTTCCAATA
>PVKC010021689.1:0-18044 GCA_004027635.1 Crocidura indochinensis
GAGTGTCAAAATTAAGTGTTTAATGAAATTTTAGATACTTCATGAAGACTAAAATATGGTATCAAGTTAAATTTTAATCATAAATAAATTGTATGAGCATGGCAATTGAAGATAATTAAACTGAAATTAATATCTTTACATTAGTTGAAATTCACTTTATTTTTGTATTTTATTATAATAATCTCCAGGCACTGAAGATCAAGTTCTCTACATTGCTAATGACACTGATATCATGGGTTTTATATATCCATTCAACTACAGTGATGATCATCAACAAATTTCTCATATTGAACATAATTCAAGGATAACAGGGATGGATGTATATTATCAAAGAGATATGATTATTTGGAGTACTCAGTTTAATCCAGGAGGAATTTTCTACAAACAGATTCATGGAAGAGAAAAAAGGCAAGCAAACAGTGGCCTGATTGTAAGTAGATAATTTGAATAGCTTAAAGGTCTATGTAATCTCATAATCTCTGTTTATGTCTTAACCTCCCCATAAAAAGATCATCAAAAAACTCAGTGGTTCCTTTATTTATCTTCCTATAGAAATAAAATATTTGCCTATTTATTTATCAAAGTATATGCCAAAGTAGGCTATGATACATATTTAAAATTTTAATTTTAACAAGTGTTAAGTTTTGGATTCATTTTTGGTTATATTTTGTTTGTTTGGAGGCCACACCCAGTGCCACTCAGGAGTTACTCTAGGCTCAAGCTTAGGGGATCATATTGGATGATGGGATGGAACCATGGTCAGCTGTGTGCAAGGAAAATTATCTATCTGCTGTGCTATCACTCCAGTCCTGCATTATAAGTTTTAATGAACTTTATGTTAAAACAGTAAAAAAATTATAATGCTATTTATAGAATGTATTGTATTTAATAGTATAAAACAATATATTGCAATTGTTATTTTAATAATTATTAGAAGATATTAGAAACTATCTCTATTTTTTTTTTTTTTGGGTTTTTCTGGCAACACCCATTTGATGCTCAGGGGTTACTCCTGGCTAAGCGCTCAGAAATTGCCCCTGGCTTGGGGGGACCATATGGGATGCCCAGGAATTGAACCTCGGTCTTTCCTTGACTAGCGCTTACAAGGCAGATACCTTACCTCTAGTGCCACCTCACCGGCCCCTATTTTAAATTTGTTACAGCTCACCTCATGAAGCTCACCACAAAGAGTGATGAGTTTAGTTAGAGAAATAGCTACATTTTGAACTATTCTAATAATGAGAATGTATGAGGGAAATAGAAAGCCTGTCTAGAGTACAGGCGGGGGTTGGGTGGGAAGGAGGGAGATTTGGGACATTGGTGATGGGAATGTTGCACTGGTGATGGGTGATGCTCTTTACATGACTGAAACCCAAACACAATCATGTATGTAATCAAGGTGTTTAAATAAAATATATAAAAAGAAAAAAAGAAAATAAATTTAGTAGTATGCAGAGAAAATGCTTCACTTTTAACAATATAAAATGTATACTTCTCTTCTAGGGCAGGAGATCATAAAATAGTGTACCAATTTCTTCTGAGTCCTAATAACTATATTTTGGGAAACATTCAAAACAACCCCAATATTGTTTTCTGGTGTTGATGGACATATTGATTATCAAGGTTTTTCCTTTTGAGAAAAATAACTGGAACATTTATTTTGATTTATAGTTGTAGGTCATCTTTTTCATTTAGGGACATGTCAAATTATTGTGTATTCTATATTTTGATGTCACCTTGGAGAAAAACTACAGATAAATTTTTATTTTTATGGATCTAGCCCCTTCTTCTACAACAAAAATGTCAAGTGCTATCACAGCAGGATATAACGGAAGCTTTCTATTTGAAAATAATTAAAGGAAACTAGCTGGAATATCTCACTTCATTGTGATATCTGCCAAAAGATTTAAACCCCATGAATACTATGTTGCAAAAATCTGTAACTCTGGAATATATTATTACCAGCAATAGGAAGAAATGACCCGGTTTAATATAAACTAGATTACCATTTATTTTTAATTTAGATTAAGTTATTACTGAATATCTACATGTATATTCATATATCCTAGAATGGACATGTCATGTCATTCTGGCCCAAACAGAGTTATAAAATAGCTTTAAGTATATTATTAACAAGTCTAGAACACATTTATGAAATGTTTTAGATCATTCCTCCAGTATTCAGTATATAATGTATACTTTCATATTATCAGATCAGTAGATGGACACAAAATCTTAACTAGCATTACCTTTATATCCCAAATAGAGTTCTGCTTTGCACAAATATAGCTGCTTTGCATTATGCTTTAAAGTTACACTTCCTAGATTTCATTCTTGTGCTTGTTGATTACAAGCCCCATTTTCTCTTTACTATATTCTTTACTAAAACTTCTTATATTTATATTTTAAATATATAGTATTGAAATCAATTTTAACTGTATTCCTATATGAAATATATGAATACTATAGTATATAGTCTATAATTTATGTATAAGATTATTTACTCATGTTAACAGTTCATGCATAACTGATTGTGGATGGTGATGACATTGATGCTAAAGATGTCATTAGTGGTATTGTTAAAAGATGTTTCTAGGGGCCTGGGAGATAGCATGGAGGTAAGGCGTTTGCCTTTCATGCAAAAGGTCATCGGTTCGAATCCCGGTGCCCCTAACCCCTGAGCATTGCTGGGTGTGACACAAAAACCACACACACACACAAAAAAAAGATGTTTCTAATAAATAATTATACTAAAATTATATGCACTTCCCTTTGAATTGTATCATTACTATAATGAATATTTTATTTGGCTGTAATTTTCAGTGAATATTTTATTTAGATCTTTTATTTTTTATTTGGAGGGTACTTCATAGACATTAAAAAATTGTATTATTAATTTAACACTAAAGGGCTTGATAATTGTTACTATGGGCAGGATACAGGCCTTACAAAGAGCCTACCTAGTTTTGATTCCCAGAACTACAGTTCTGCTGAATCTTCCAGGAATGATCCCTTAGGACAAATTCAGGAATAAGCTCTGAAGCTCCTATCCAAAATGCTTAAAAAATTCAGGAATAAGCTCTGAAGCTCCTATCCAAAATGCTTAAGGCCACACTAAAGATGGCAATTATTTATCCTTCTTTTATCTTTTTTTTTTTTTTGGTTTCTTTTTTGGGTCACATCGGGCAGTGCTCAGGGGTTACTCCTGGCTCCACGTTCGGGAATTGTTCCTGGCAGGGATATGGGACGCCGGGATTCAAACAATCGACCTTCCACATGAAAGGCAAACGCCTTACCTCCATGCTATCTCTTCGGCCCCTTATCCTTCTTTTCTAATGTATTCTATAATATTAATATCTTAATGTACCTAAACAAGTAGACTAATCACAATCCCAATTTTAAAAGTATGGTTATTGTAGGGTAATTTAATGCTATTTGAAGTAAGGTAGCTATACTCTGATAGGACAATATTTAGATTTAAGAGAGATTATATTGGATATTCAATATTATATCAAAGTTAATTCAGTGAAAAGCATCTGTGGTCATAGTAGGTAACCATGCAAGTCCTGGTTCAAGAGAAAATATATGTAATTTTTAAAAACATCAAGTACTTTAAATCTATACAATCAGCTAGAACCTATTTTTTATTCTTCTAAAATCCACCTTGTTTATATGGAATTGATTTTCTGCCTTTATTAATTATACTGTCATGTATTATATTAGTTATATCAATAGATACAAAGTTATCTATTAGTTTGATAATTTCACAAGTTATTTTACTTTATAAGTTTTTGCATAGATTTAAATGATGATAACCCAACAATTCCCCAGATCTTGGAAAATAAAACTCAGAATTTTTTCTGAACTGAATATAGAACATGATTCTATCTCTGTTATCAATAGGCTGTGTGAAGACATAGAAAATGCAGGAGAAACAGAACAAGTATAGATACTTTAGTTTTACTATAGATTAGTAAACTGTGGGATATCTTGTCACTCTGGAAGGTGTCTTGAAAATACATTTTATAATATGTTATGTCATAAACCAAAAGATAATATTATTCAGGTGGTTCGATATCCAAGTAGCCCATGCCAAAGGAAGTTAATTTCTACTATAATGACTCTTGAAAGAAGTAGAAGGATTATCCTTCTCTTAACTGTGAAAATGATTGGAGTACAATAATTACTAATTCAAATTTCAAATGCACACTAATTTCCTTATATATAAAAACTATTATAATTTTTTGGAGCTAATCCTGATTGCAGCTAACCCTAGTTTGGACACCAGCAATTCTTACGGTCCCTGGAACGTAAAAGGAGTGAACTGAGTGCAGAGCCAGGAGCAAGTTCTGGATAACTCTGGTATTATCCATAAATACAAAAAAAAACAAAAAAGAAAAATATAGATATACATATGTAAATCATTTTTAACTCTCCATCAGGGTGTCTATATGTCTCATGTTACATTTGTTTAAAAAGTAAATGCATTGGAGGGTCATAGTAGAATGGATATTGTAAAACAATAGCATGCCTATGACACAAGTTATAATTTTGGCATATGAAGCATTGAGTGCAGTCCTGGAGCTCCCCTCACAGAGTTGGGGGCTCCAGAGCCTGCTAACTTAAGTAATCTCCACATCAACACCACATCACCCTAGAATCCTGAGATCCTTGTTCTGAACTACCTAGCTTGGGTGGTAGAGAACACCGATGGGTTCCTAATATTCCCTGCCAGAAGTTGGAATACTCTCCTCAAATAAATAAATAAATTGTTAATAGATTGTAAATGTCAGAAGGAGCCTTATTTGCTTAATATCAGGACATTTGAATAAGGAGATACTATAAAAATCCCTTCTGTTTAGTTTTCAATTTATTTTTCACATTAACTATATAAGTAAATACTATATTAAATGTATATTTATATAATATAGGCTATTTTAAACAGTTACATTAAATAGTGTTTAGTAAATCCAAAGGAATTTACATAATACCTAATAAAATTTTATTGTATATGTAATGTAATTCAAAGAGAAATCACAGTTAAAACTGAAATTAATCTTATTCCATATTTTGTGCTTTCTTGACTATACTATCTGTAGTTTACTTGGTGGTGTGAATAACCACTAGTTTTAAAAACCACCAGTTTTTAAAGTAGTTCTGCTCTTAAGGAATGAAGGGAATACCAAAAAGAGCACAGGTAGTTTTTAATGGATGAAGAATGCTAAGTCACAAACAATGGGTATATTAAAAAATGGCATCCTTTCTGTATGAGAAATACAAAAAGTAAGCCTTGCTAGTTTTATTTAACTCAAAAGAAATTATTTTAAAGTTCATGTATGATAATGAAAATTTAATGATAAAATATGACAAAATAGTATTTGTAATCTAAAAATAATTTTATCTTCCAAAAATTATATACTTTGTCCATTTTATTTTCCTATTTTCTTTTCATTTCACATCTGACAGAGTTGAGGTAATGAAATGTTCTCCACAATATTGGAGGTAACACATGTTGTCTGTGAACCCAAATAAAATAAAAGTGCCCCAGTTCTTTGGGCTATTTGTCCAGCCTTATTTAATTAATATTACTTCGCCCTAGGAAAAGTTTGTGTTAAATTTATACAATCTTAATATATATCTATGCATTTTAATATAACTCAGATTTTAAAAATTTGTTGTTCAGGAGCCGGCGAGGTGGCACTAGAGGCAAGGTGTCTGCTTTGCAAGCACTAGCCAAGGAAAGATTGCAACCGCGGTTTGATCCCCCGGCGTCCCATATGGTCCCCCCAAGCCAGGGGCAATTTCTGAAGGCTTAGTCAGGAGTAACCCCTGAGCATCAAACTGGTGTGGACCGAAAAACCAAAAAATAAAAATTTGTTGTTCCAAATAATTTGTAAATAAGTAATAATTTATTCCACAAGTTGTTTAGAAACTTTTAAACATTTACATCCTAACTTATTTTTCTTTCAATTTATTTTGGGTGTATTCTATGCTAGATAAAATTTTTTTTCTTTTTTGGTTTTTGGGTCATATCTGGCAGCGCTCAGGGGTTACTCCTGGCTAGACGCTCAGAAATTGCTTCTGGCAGGCTCAGGGGACCATATGGGATGCCAGGATTCCAACCACCGACCTTCTGCATGCAAGGCAAATGCCTTACCTCTATGCTATCTCTCCGGACCCCACAAATATACTTTTATATAAACTTAGTACTATATGCCATTGTGTAACTCTACTGAAATAATTGTACATATATTACTTACATATAGTATTTAATTATATTATAATGTCATACAATTTAATGATCTGAAGGTTGTTTATAGTCATTATTTTGCTTCTTTTCCAGGCTTATAAAATGCAGTTGTATTTGGGACTTAATTGTGATGATTTCATTATGTATGGCATAAAGCACAAGTAGTAACTTTGCTTCAATAATCTTAATGCCATAATTAAGAGATAATTAACCAGAACCTTATTAATTTTTAGATGTATGTAAACTTGAAAAACTATTTTAAAATGTGCTACAAATTCTGTTCAGGAAAATTTCTTACAGCGTATTTGCTTATAAGTATTTTATTAAAATAGCTTGGATTTCTATGACACAAATTCTTGAATTCTATTCCTCAGATTTTTCTTATTTCTCGATTTAAAACAGGTATATCTAGTGACATATCTATATTGAAACTGGAATTGTGACAGATACTTTACAACCCATAGCTATAAAAAGATTAACAGTTTAAAATTGTAACCCCCAATTTTGTTACAATCAAGCTGCCAATTTTTCTGTAAAATTTAAAGTGTTTCATTCATTCAACTAATATATGTCTTCAAAGAAGAATGCCTCAGGCCTCAAAACTTTGGCTGTGTATTTAGAGAACTTATTAGGAAAGAAATCATCTGTCTGGAAAAAGCAGTTATAATGTGTCTTCTACATTTTGCAACAATCTGAGCAATGCCTCTTGTTGTCAGAGTAACCACTTGCCTCTGCAGTCTCATAAATATGACATATTTCTTTTGTTCCTCTAGTTCATCCATTGGCATATCTATCTAGTGATCAGGCCAAAGTCACAAATGAGAGTTTTATATTTTCTTCTTCACTCCAGTCAGTTATGTTTTATTTTGTTTTTAGCCTCCATTGGAACAGAAGTTGAATTTTCCTTCCTTTTATTTTTTAACTCATCAGGTTCTGTTTTACCAGAAATTTGTTTTTGCATGATTTGAATTCTTTGTAAATAGTTCATTATATATATAGAGAGAGATTCAACATACATTCTTTCCTCTCTCTCTAGCTAGCACCCTCTCACTTATAAGTCACTTTTATATGACTTACCAAACTATGAGCAATGAAAGATATTATTTCATTTGTATAGAACTCACTAGAAAAGGTGATTTTCTAATTTGTTGCATTGGTTCCATAGCACCAGAATTATGCACTGTTGTTTGTCCCTTCTTTACCTTTTCCTCCCCTTTGTATATTTTCTTATTTTTTTTTAGTTTTTAATCTCTTTAATGTTAAATTAATTAAATTCTGAGTTATTCTCTAAAACCACTTAATATGAAATTTACTTATTTATTTATTTTTGCCGGGTCACACCCGGCAGTGCTCAAGGGTTACTCCTGGCTCCATGCTCAGAAATTGCTCCTGGCAGGCACGGGGGACCATATGGGGCAACGGGTTTCGAACCAATGACCTTTTGCATGAAAGGTAAACGACTTACCTCCATGCTATTTCCCTGGCCCCAATATGAAATTTATTAATTTGATTTATTAATGAAATTTATTAAATTTATTAATATAATTAAATATGGTTACATTTCCATCTTTCCTTCCCACCCTTCCTTCCTCTGTCCCTCCGTTCTTTCTTCCCTTCCCCTTCTCTTCCTCCCTTCCTTCTTCCCTTTTCCTTTCTATATTCTAAGTTTTTTGAAATGTTTAAAAAGTCAGTCACTACATAAATAAAAGTTTATGATTAGATTTCAGGCATGCAATATTGACTCATAGCTTCAAACTGTGTTTACTTCCCTCTATTACTGTCCACACCCTTCCCACATTTGCCTATATTTACCAATTTGCTTCTTTAAAAAGTGCTTATAATAGGGGCCGTAGAGATAGCATAGAACTAGGGTATTTGCCTTGCGTGCAGAAGGACGTGGTTTGAATCCCAGCATCCCATATGTCCTCTGAGCCTGCCAGGAGCAATTTCTGAGCATAGAGCCAGGAGTAACCTCTGAATGCTGCCGGGTGTGACCCAAAAAACAAAAATAAAAAGGTGCTTATAATAAAATAAACATATATAAGCATATACGTTTATATATTTAACAATGTGGTTTATAACCTTTCTCCTAAGATTTTTTTTTTTTTTTTGGTTTTTGGTTTTTGGGCCACACCCCGTGACGCTCAGGGGTTACTCCTGGCTATTCACTAGAAGTCGCTCCTGGCATGCACGGGGGGCCATATGGGGAACCGGGGGATCGGACTGCGGTTCATCCTAGGTTAGCGCAAGCACCTTATCTCCAGCGTCACCACCCGGCCCCCCTCCTAAGATTTTGATATAGAACACTTTACCACCTTTCAATACCAACTCCATGTTTATGTTGAATGCTTCCATTCCTATGGCCAACGCCGACCACCCCCAGTCCAATTCTGATTCTCTTTTTCTGTTAGTGCTGCCTTGTATTTTCACTGCATCATGATCTGAGAAGATAGCTGCTCTGATTTTCATTCTCTAGACTTTGTGCAGCATCTTTTGTGTACCAGCATATAAGCTATATTAAAACATTGTATATTAACAATAATATGCATTTGGGAATGAAATGCAATATATAAATTTGAAAAATTATATATGTGTATATATATACGTATATATCATCTTTCATTCTCAATATGTGAGAATGTCCTTGTTTGCTCACACACTGCATAGGGGCCCCAATCTGGGAGACAAAATAGTATCCCTGACACCATTATGCCTTAATTTTTGGAATTGGGACAAGCTATTTTGGGTGACTGCAGCCTTCTCCTTCCCTTCTACTTCAAATGGTTACTGACCATAGGAGGGATCATGTGAATGGATGGTAATCCTGAGTAACAAACTGGGTTCAAATACCTTGCTAACTCAGTTTCCTGAGAGTAGGCAAATCTTCCCATATTATAACTTCTTTTGATTCTAGACTACTATAAACATTCTCTGATAAAGGAGTCAATGTTTCTGAGCAAATATAATCAAATGCATAGTTTTTATTGGCTTAATTCATTAGTAACATTTGTAGTAAGTATTGACAACTAATGTTTTTCCTTTTCAAAATTCACATCCTTTCACATCCATATCCTAGATATGTGGCAAGGGTTAGATTAGTTTTTTTCAAGAACTCATTATTTGATGATTATTTTAAAGTCTTCTTTATCTGGGAAAAAAAAGTATCACTAAATTTTTGAATGTTCTCTTATACTAAAATTGTCGATTTAGACTTGTAATGGTCAGCATTTTGAACATGAATGAAGAAAAATAAGATTATAAATTAATAAATATAAATATTTATGAAATGTAATTTTAACAAATATACCAATAATATTCATTATATACTTCCACTTTATATTTCTATGATTGTGCTAGATAACTGATTTAATTGTTTTTTGAAAACTGAAATTATATTCCACTATCACTAAAAATATAAATATATTAATTGAGAAATACTACAATGGGCATGGTGCTTTCTTTTTTAGTAGCTGACCCTGGTTCAGTCCTTATCACCCCATATAGTCACCCAAGCTCCACCAGGAATAATCTGAGTGCACAGCCAGGAGTAATTCTTTAACACAATTGATGTGGTTTGAAAACACACAAAAATATAGTTATGCTCCAATATTCTCTAAACAACGCATAGTGATGATTTCTTTCAAACTGTCTTATAAAAATTTATAAACTATGTTCTATGTGTACATACATGGTATTTAGTTGATATATTTATTATTAAACCATTTCAAGAAAGAAAAAAAGTTCACCTAATTGAAATTAGCTGATATATTAGATAATAATTGTGTGGTTTGGCTAGTATATATGTTTATATTATGTCCATATATGATATTACTTATATTGCACTTACTTAGTTTAAAATTTTTCAGTTAGCTATGAGATAGTCTGAGTACATGGATAATCTTTGTTGCTGGAATAGACAAGTAGGGTATAATAAAATTTAGCTACTTCAATCTTAAACAAATAGGTAAAAATAATGATATTAAACATTATTTAAATGACAGAGATAGTATGTCAGATAAAGTACTTTTCTTTCATACATTAGACACAGGTTTGATTTCACGTATCACATATTATCCTTACCTAAAATATATTAAATTCCTAGTATGCACTGTACCTTCCCAACCTCAAATAGAAGCATGACTGGAATAGACATATCTTAAAGAGATATGCTGTATGGTTATTGTCAAATATATTAAATACTTATAGAATTCTCAGAACACTCATGATGTTTTAAAAACTATTCTAGGGGCCGGGCGGTGGCGCTGGAGGTAAGGTGCCTTCCTTGCCTGCTCTAGCCTAGGACTGACCGTGGTTTGATCCTCTGGTTTCCCATATGGCCCCCCAAGCCAGGAGCGACTTCTGAGCGCATAGTCAGGAGTAACCCCTGGGTGTTCACTGGGTGTGGCCCAAGAACCAAAAGTAAATAAATAAATAAAAATAAAAATAAAAACTATTCTAGACGCAGCTTCAATTAAAATGAAAGTAAAAAGAAAATACACATGAAAAATGGGGCTCAGAAAAATGTTCAATGGGCTGGAACACAGGCTTTCCATGGGCTGTGCCCAAGTTCTAGCATTGTGCGTCCTTCCCCAGCACTCCGAGACAAGGACCATTTTCACGAGTGAAACCTGAACACAAAAGCAGGAGTAATCCCTGAGCACTAATGGTGTGACCCTAAATTAATTCAAAATTAAATGAATTATCTAAATTTTTGGACCAATAATGAAATCAAGGGATATTTTCTTTTATTGATATACAAGTAATCACAGAGCAGATCAAATTATTTTTCCATTTCTTAGCATCCCACCTTTTTTGTTTCATCTTTTATCTTATCTAAACTCACTCTTTGGTAAAATATGCTCAATTGTAAAACACACATATAGATTGTCAAGTACTAAAGACTAATATTTTCATTGTTTGCTAAATCCAAATTAAGTTCTTATATATTTACAGTATGTTTAGTGTAATCACCTAGAAATAATGGTTTTTATGTCTGGTATATTTCACCTGGGATTTCTTCTCACTTTGTGATATGCACAATAAAACTGACTATGTCAAATTAATTACTACACAAGTTCTTATTCAAAGTGATAAAGTTAGTTGAAGGGCACAAAGCATTAATTATTATTCTGGATATCTATTCCAAATGAATACTAAACTTTGTCTCACAATTCTTTAGTAATATATTGAGTAGACAATCCTAGTTCATAGGTAAAATATAAATGACAGCTTGCAGCATTCCTCAAAAGATGTTTAGATTAATAATTCTCAAATCTATATGTTTGGGCATGTATAATTTATTTAAAACATTTATTTAATTAAAAGTGAATTTACATATGGTAAATATGCTGAGAAACTGGGATTTCCTTGAGTTGTCTTTTTAAAAAAAAAATTAAACTTTAAAATTTTTTTAAGTTTTCATGAAACTGGGGCTGTCGAGATGGTGCTAGAGGTAAGGTGTCTGCCTTGTAAGTGCTCGCCAAGGAAGGACTGCGGTTCAATCCCCAGGCGTCCCATATGGTCCCCCCAACCTAGGGGCAATTTCTGAGCGTTTAGCCAGGAGTAACCCCTGAGCATCAAACGGGTGTGGTCGAAAAGCCAAAAAAAAATTTTTTTTTTCATGAAACTAAAGAATTCTACAGGTGGGGGTCAAGATAGCCAATATGTTGTAGTTGTATGTGTGAGTGCTTTATAGTTGTATGAGGGCATCATCAACAACAACAACAAAACACACATGCAAAATGAGGAGTAGAATATTCTACAAAGGGCCCCAATAAGAAATTCACTGAGAAAAAAAATAGTCATCAACTCAGGGAGACTCAACTCTGTGGAAGACAAAGGTGCTGCCAATTAAAGCTAAGTGAAAGCGATTTAGCTAATTAAAACTAATCCAGGCTGATAAAGTTACAAGTCTTGTCTCCACCCTGAAAGACTTGCCTCCTCCTGAATTGATGCTACCTATCTCCCCACCCTTCCTGACAGATTCTTGCTAATTTTTAAATTCAAGAGTGTTTAATTCTTACTGATATTTATATTGGAGTTACAATCTAAGAATCTGTCTATTTCTTGAACCCAACACAGGAAATACTGTTCTTGACCTAGACGGAGAGTAATAATTCTGGTGGTGAGCACAGCTCAATAGAATTGTAGTTCCAGCTTTGCCCATCAGAGAATCACAACGCAGCACCCTTCATGTTCCAGTTTACTACACTCCAGTAAATTGTAGCAGCAGCCCATTCAGGATCAAAGGGAGTTTCTCAAAACTGGTGCATCATACCAAAATGGTCTTTACAATTTTTGTACCAGTCTTTTCAATAGAACTCCTATTTCAAAGACTCCACGTTTTTCTGTTTTGTTCTGGTATCAACTGTGTCTCAAATAGACTGGTAGTGGTCAGTACACAGTTGCAGACAGTTGTCCAGAACATAACTGGTAAGAGCCATTCCTTAGTAAGAAACTGAACTGGTAGTTACTTTCCTGAGAACCAACATGTAGCAGATTTGCTGGAAGTGTGGACATCCCATAACCTGCTGTCATCTACTCACACAAAAATCAGATCCCTAAGTACAAGATTGATCTTGCTAACATAGAAAAAAGCCCTCACAGGCATTTATGTTAGCTAGAAATCAGTGGAGTATTAGGCACTAGCCTATACTGTAATTAAGAGAACTATTTAGCTTCTCTGAATATCTGGAATAGAAATAGATCATAAATTTCCATGAAGCACCCGTAATAATGGGTGGAGGACTAAATGAAGGAAAATAGCCACAGCAGTAGAAAAGAATGGAAGCTGAGAAAAGTCCTTAAGTACATAACAATTTTCACATTTCCCAAGTATGACTTCAGAGCAGCAATCCTCTCAATGTTGACTGACTTAGCAAAATCACTGAAATAGAGATTCAAAGAACTAAAAAAACAAAAAAACAAAAAAACAAAAAAAAAAAAAAAAAAAAAAAAAAAAAAAAAAAAAAAAAAAAAAAAAAAAAAAAAAAAAAAAAAAAACAAAAAAAACCTGGTAATGGGAAAATAATTACATAATTCATTCAAACAGGACTTAAATATCTAAAAATACAGTAGCAAAACTCTGATCAAAGAAGATGTAGAAAGTCAAATCAATGACCTCTAAAACTACGCAGAGGAAACCATTAGTAAAGAAGGAATAATAGGAAAGCATTTAAAATAATGAATACAAGTCAACTTATTTAATAAGCATAAAATATCTCTAAATATTTTAATATTTTATAAAATCCCAGAAGAAAAAAAGATAATAGAGGGAAATTGCTGATAGAAAAGATAATAGCTGAGGAATACTTCCCCAATATGAAGAAAGTGACTGGTGCATTGATTCAGAAAGCATAGATTCCGGGACCCGGGAGATAGCATGGAGGTCATCATGCAAAAGGTCATCGGTTCGAATCCCGGTACCCCATATGGTCCCCCGTGCCTGCCAGGAGCAATTTCTGAGCATGGAGCCAGGAGTAACCCCTGAGCACTGCCGGGTATGACCCAAAAAAACAAAAACAAACAAAAAAAATTTAAAAAAAGAAAGCATAGATTCCCAAATAAAATAAAACAAATTCAAGATATATTGTATAAAAGTATCAAGAGTGTAAAAAGACATAGTAACATGATCCAAACTGAGGTTTCTTTTGCTTTGCATAATATTTTTAATTTGATGTAGCAGTATTTATTTAAAATTAGAAAAAAGATTATATTCATAAAATAAAGTAATTCTCATCAAGGAAAGTATTGTTAATTTTTTTAAAAACTGACACATCATTAATTATAAATTTTATAGTAAGACTGATTTAGGAAAAAGAATATTTATTTAGCCTTGTTATTTTGCCACACATTTGATACTATACATTTGAATCATGATTATATGGGAAGAATACAAGTTTGAAGATGTTTTAGCCTTTTGCAATTATGGAATTATTGCACAATTCAATTCCATAATTACAAAATACAATTATGCAATTATGGCTCTAAATAATGGCAATGAGATGTATATTTAAGACCCATGCATTTACATCTTAAAATTAAAAATAAATAAGCAGCAATACTATAGATATTTTAAATGTGCATAACAATTATTAATCATAATAATTGATAGTTATGCTAAGATCATCACCTTCTTTACTTCAATTTCAATATATAGATAAGTATAACTCCACTAATTTTCTTTGAAAATGGTTTTATTTTTTGTTTTCTTTTCCTTTAGTGTCCTGAATTTAAAAGACCCAGAGATATTGCAGTTGACTGGGTTGCTGGAAACATTTATTGGACAGATCACTCTAGAATGCACTGGTTCAGTTACTATACTACACACTGGACAAGTCTGAGGTATTCTATTAATGTAGGGCAGCTGAATGGCCCCAACTGCACCAGACTCTTAACAAATATGGCTGGAGAGCCCTATGCTATTGCTGTAAATCCTAAAAGAGGGTAGGTAAAAGGTCTGATAATTCTTTTTCTTGGTGTGATTATCCATTATTAGATATTCTGTCCTGAGTGCTCTGTAACTTTCTGTATTGAATGTTTCTCATATAAGATTCATAAGGCTGTAAATTATCTTACCATTTTCTTTGTTAAATAAGCAGCTCCTATTCATACCAAAATATTACAATATATAATATGATAAATAATAAACTATCATTACATTATATTTTATTTTCAGAAATTAAACACATTTAAGCATATTAAATAGAAAGTATCAATGTTTCAGTTTCTTGGGGCTAAAATTAAGTTTTATACATTACAATTTAATCTAAATATTTTTTTATATTTTACTGAACTTTTCTTACTCTTTTTATCTAAAATGAAAATAAATGTTAAAATACAATCAATAAAAATGATAATGCAATTTCTTTATTTCTTAGATTAAAAGAGACAACAAAAGTTATCCAATTTATTGTTATTTAATTTGCATGAAAGGATGTTTTATTTGAGACATTGTTGTTTTTCTCTATCAAGCAAAGCTTATCGATGGAACACTGATAGTAAAATAAATGTGGAATCACATAAAACTCTCAAATTTAAATGAAAATTTAAAATTGAACTTTAAAATGAAATAATGTGGTACAGCATATCCCATTAAACTCTAACACAAATTCCAGGACAGATGGAGACTGCTAATAATTCCTGGAATCCTCTATTGGAGTTTCACATTTTAAGAATTTGATCCAGGAACTTGCTTTTCCAAGGATTTCAGGATATGTCTGATGCCCAAAATCTGAGAAAAAACTATTTGGAAGCATAGTAGTATTCTACCAGCAATACTAGCAGGCTAACCAACCCCACCTATCTCTTTAGGATGATGTACTGGACTGTTGTTGGAGATCACTCTCACATAGAGGAAGCAGCCATGGACGGTACTCTAAGAAGAGTCTTAATACAAAAGAATTTGCAAAGACCCACAGGTACGAGGTTATTTTTTTTGACACCATCTAAAATGTGAAGCAGTATGCTAAGCATATTCATATTGCAATTCTTTCTAGTTTTGGTTGACACTATAATCATTTTTACAAGTGGATAAAAAATTTTAGTATGACATTGTAAAAGCCATTAACATTTCATGTTGTGTTTTCCCAACTTGAAAGTCAGGTTCTTATCACACTGTCAGTGATATTATGGCAATGATATTTGAAAATTGCCTAAGTTGTAAGGCTATTAGCAAGATTTCACATGCATGAAAATTTGACAATTTGTAGCAATGTATTAGGGTATTTTTACAGCAGTATGTTAATGAAGTTGAGATAGGTGATAATATTTCTAGAGGATGAAAGACTAATGGACAGAGAAATGGGGAAATAGAAATAATTTTTGTGAAAGACAGGGTTGATGATTTCTTGACTTATTCACACATCTTTCTAATTTGGCTTTCTCCTTTCCAATCATGTCACATAAACTGTTAACTGTAAATTCTCTATACTTCCAGGACTACTGGGGAACTCAAGTCTTTTCTTTATCTCCTCTGTGTTTTTCCATTTTATTTTCTTACCAGCCTCCACAAATCTAACTTGTCTTATAAAATGCTATATTTTTATCTAAGCCACACCCATCTGGCAAATCCTAAATTTAGTACTCTTCTTCAATGCAATATTTTTGGAATCCAAGAGTCTCAGGGATATTGAGAGCCCTTCACCCACCATTTTCCACTAAATGTAGTATACCTTGTTTATAATATATACTTTTTAAGTATATTTTATAGTTGAAAATTTATTTATATTTGGTACAAATATTCACATCTTAAAGCATATTTTATGTATTGTTCCCAACTACATTAGGTTTTTTAAACATAGGAGAAATAATCTTTGTGATAGTTTATTTCTGGTTCTCCATTCAGTGATTATACATATATTAAATTATCACCCACCTTATTCTTAAAATTATTTTACATGCTATAGACACAAGTCCTTTCACTTATAAAGAGATTTATAGCTTTCGTGAAACTTACCCCTTAGTAAAATGTGGTATATATCTTATGTCAGAATTATAAGAACTACATAGAAAAATAATGATAAGAAATGATAAATGCTGGGGAATATTATATTAGTTATGATCATCAGAATTGATCTTTAAGTTGAATAATAGAAAAAGTTATGTGAATGAATATGTGTGGAAAGGAATTTTTAAAAAGTTTGAGTTAAAAGTAATAATTATGACAAGTAAAATAGAATAAGAATGTTAGCATGCCTAGAAGCATATAAACAATATGAGAAAATGACCAATATGACTATGTGAAGGTGGACAGACTTCATCTGGGACCTGAAACACACATATGGAATGGGTTTGATTATAGTTTTTCACGTGAACTCAAGTGTATTTCAGGTGAAACACCATGCTTTAGTCAAATATTGTTTTCATTTAAAACTACAGTGCAAAAAAATCTTACTCCAAAAAGGGTTTCTCATAAAGGTAGATTGGTAGGTGGAGGCAAATAGGGCCAGGGGGCATCGGTTGAGGGAAGAAAGTTCTGGCAAAGGGATTTTGGGGGGGGTGGGATGGACGACATGGGTGCTCAGGGCTACCTCTGGCTCTGCATTCAGAAATCACTTGTGGCTAGTTTGTGGCACTATATGGGATTGAACCCAGAGCTGCTGTGTGCAAGGCAAATGCCCAACAAGGTATGCTACCGCTCTAGCTTCCAAAGGTTTTGGTGCTGAAACATTGTATGCCAAATGCTCAGACATGATTTACATGTCTTGATAGTTAAGCTCTAAGCAAACAATATTTTAATAAAAGTCACACCAGAGTATCAACTTCTACCACCAGTGTTCCCATATGCCATCATCCAACTCCTCCCCATAAACTCACCCCCTGATGCCCTGTCTGCCACCATGCCAGGCACATTAAAGTTAGAAGGTTTCATCTTTTTTGTTTGTTTGTTTGTTTTTTGGGGGGTCACACCCGACAGTGCTCAGGGGCTACTCCTGGCTTCATGCTCAGAAATTGCTCCTGGCAGGCACGGGGGACCATATGGGGCACCGGGATTCCAACCGATGACCTTTTGCATGAAAGGCAAATGCCTTACCTCCATGCTATCTCCTGGGCCCCAGAAGGTTTCATCTTAAGATCTCATGTTTTCAGTGCTGTTGCATCTGTAATCTAGATTTTACTTATAGTACTCTCCCAAAATCATCATTATAGCCAAAGTTTCAAATTTTCTTCTTCATCCTCTTCCTTCAAGCTATGATTTCATTCCTTCTCTTTCCTTCTCCATAAGCTCTGGGGTCAAAAGGCACAAAGCCCCCACCTCTACTACATTACATTTTCCACAGCCAGTTATTTTATG
>PVKC010021690.1:0-18030 GCA_004027635.1 Crocidura indochinensis
GCAGTGTGTACTGAGCCAGACAGATGAAGGAGTCATTTCTCTTGCCATGGATCCCCAGTAATCCACCTATTCTCTCAAAGAGTGACTGCCATAGCCACCCCCCTTCCTCAGACACAACGGCCCTCTGTCTCCCCCTCACAGGGTCTAGCCCTCCACTAGGCCCCTATGAAGATCCCTATGAGTCATATGGCAAATCCAGTTCTATTCCTAGCATACTAAGTGGTCCCCCAAGTCCACTAGGACTGATCCCTAAGCATTGAGTCAGGTGTGCCCCCCCACCTCCCGCAAAAAAAAAAAAAATCAGGATTTTTTTTTTTTTTTGGTTTTTGGGCCACACCCAGGGACGCTCAGGGGTTACCCCTGGCTATGCGCTCAGAAGTCGCTCCTGGCTTGGGGGACCATATGGGACACTGGGGGATCGAACTGTGGTCCGTCCAAGGCTAGCGCAGGAAAGGCAGGCACCTTACCTCTAGTGCCACCGCCCGGCCCCAAATCAGGATTTCTTTCTATATCCCAGCTCGATCCAAAACTTCAGGCGTATTTTCACTGCCCCTCCCCCAATAATTAAGATCCAATCCCATGCGTGCTCTCCATCCACAGCTTCCAGGCCACTATCAAAGGCCAGTTCCTGGGACTAATCTAGTTCCACTTCTGGCTGCCTCTCTTCTCAGTGCTGGAGGCTGAATTGGAATGTGGAGACCTGGGGGCCACCGAGAACTGGTGGGCTGATTCCTGGGAGCAAGGACCCTTTGCTTAGAAACGAGACAAGAATAACTCCAGGGGCTGCAGTTACATAAGAGCAAACGCACAGTGCAGAGCAGTGGAGCGCCAGGCCCATATTAAATGCTCTATAAATGCTGGCTGCTGCTCTCAGAAATCCGAGCTAGTTTATTTTCCTGTGCTCGCCTCCACTGCATCCTTCCCCCAGTCACTGTCCTGCCTACTCCTGAACCTTGGAGCACATCATTCCCATCCCCTGGAGAGCAGTATCAGGAAATCTGTTTGTCTCCTGCCAACGTGAGGGCCCTTTTAATTCTGTCTGGGGCCAGAGAGACAGCACAGCAATAGGGCATTTGCCTTGCAGGCAGTCGATCCAGGACAGTGGTTTGAATCTCAGTATCCCATATGGCCCCCAAGCCTGCCAGGAGCGACTTCTGAGCACAGAGCCAAGAGTGATCCCTAAGCGCCACTGGGTATAACCCAAAACGCCCCCAAAAAATCAATACTGCTGTCATGAAATTGAGAGTTCAGCACTGGGCTGAGTCCCGAGGATTCCAGGATGAACTTAGTGATCAGTTGGAGTAAGCAAAGAGAAAAGAGGGACTTAGCCTCATCTGAGCAGGTACTTAGTCCCCGAGAAAGTTTGGGCCGTATACTAGCAGCCAAAACATTCTAGGTTTAGTGTGAAAGGCTGATGATACCTGTCTGAGGATATCACTAGAGAAAATAGCATGGTAAGGCTGTCCTAACAGCCCAGGTTCTATCCCTGGCATGGATACTACCCACCCAACTTTGTTGGGCACCCCTTAAGCTCCCCAAGATCACCAGGTGTGATCCCTAAGCTGAGAACAGATCAGTGTCTCTCCAAACTAAAATTAACAAAAAGTTGAGGCCATGCATTGTAATTCCTTGGAGCAGGCTTTTGGGGGGTTTTTTTGTATTTTTATTTTTGGTTTCAAATGTGAAGAGTATAACAAAGCCATCAAATAAGCACATCAAAATAATTTCTTAGAAACAGTTTGCTAAGCCAAAAGAAATCAGGAAAGACACAGGGAAAAATTTACTAGGATAATATCCCTAAATCAGATCATTATACTAAAGGTTAATTAAATGCTGGTGGATTAAGATTCAAATTAAAAGACAGAAATTGGGTCAAAGAGATGGTACAGGGAGGAAGACACTTTGCCTCACTCGGAGCCAACACAAATTCAAATCTCTGGCACTGCACATGGTACCCTAAGTCCCACTGGTCGCCTCATACACTCACCCCATCCTTGACTGTTATTCCAGGAGTGATCCCTGAGCACAAAGCCAGCAATAAGCTCCTGAGCATCAATGGCTAGGGCTCAAAATCCACAACCCAGCAAAAGATAAAATTGTCGGGATCCAACTCAACGTTAACTTTTTTTGTTTTATTAAAACACCCTGAGAGAGTTAAAAAGTTGATCATTTAGTTTCAATATTCCATTACCCAGACCTTCACTGGTATTCATTTCCTGACACCATTGCCCTACTTATCCTCCCATCCAGCCTCTGCCCCACCAGCCTGCCTCTATTCTCTTTGGCAGGTAGTTCTCCCTCTCTTTCCCCCAACCCCTCTCTCTCCCTCTCTCTCCCTCTGCCCCACCATCCTTTCTCCCTCCCCTTCCCTCTCTCCCTCTTCCTCCCTTTGAGCACTGTGGCTTGCAATCCTGTTATTGAATGGGGTATCATGCATATCATGTGACTTCCTTGTCCAGATCGATCATTTCCAACTATCACTGCCACAGTGACAGTGTCTCTGTCTTAACTACACTCCCTACCTCATCATTTCCTTTGTCTGTATATTATATTCACACTCAGGGGTTTTGTTTGTTTGTTTATTTCTACACTGACTTTAATTCTATAGGTAGGTAAACAGACTGTGGAAGCAATGTCCAAAGGAGAACTGACTGTGGGTGGACTATGGGTGGAGAAGACTGTGAGATCAAGAGCCTTCACATCGATAGCAAGGACCTGGCCAGGTGACAAGAGAAATGCAACACCTGGGACAAGAGATCTCAAGTGAAGGAAGAGACCTCTATCTTAGTGCCATGAAAGGTGGAGCCTAAGAAAAAGGAGGCAGTAAGCACAGCATGCAAATGCACCACCTTCATTCGGTGGTGACTGCCAAATGGAAGCAACATGGACACAGGCTGGAAGAGGGTCTAACTCAGGAGGCAGATGGAAACAAAGGGCTGAACTAGAGACATATATGGGAGACCTGGGTCTGATCCCTGCACCCTGTGGCTTTCCCAAGAGCTGGCAAGTCAGGGTCCCCCAAAATCATATGTAAATTATAAACTGAATGAATATAAATAAGCAGGAAGTTGAGGTCAGGGCTGGAGTCAGGATGTGGGAGAGAGACCCAGGGTGTGATATGGGTGGGGCCAGAAGAGGATAATTCATCAGCAGCATTGGGGGGGGGGGGGGGGCAGGGGAGGAAGTGCTGTGCAGAGTGTGTCCTTGAGGACAACTGCTTCCCACCTCCCGATTTCAGAGTGTCAATGAGCTCTTTATGACAGGACACTGCAAGGGCTGAAGAGGTAGCACAGCAGATAGGGTGCTTGCCTTACACGTGGCCTTTTGGCTTTCAATCCACAGCATCCATGTGCACCCCACAACCACTACCAAGAGTGATCCCTGAGCTCAGAACTGGGAGTATCCCTTGAGCACTGCTGGGTGTGACCTAAAAACATAAATAATTATAGTGTTTTTCAAAAAAAAAAACCAATGAGATACAACAGTATCAGAGGCGATGTTCAGAAGGAAGCAGCAGGCCAAAGAGATACCATGGAGGTAAGGCATTTGCCTTGCATGCGGAAGACCGGTGGTTCAAATCCCAGCATCCCATATGGTCTCCCATGCCTGCCAGGATCAATTTCTGAACACAGAGACGGGAGTAACTCCTGAGCACTACTGGGTATGTGTGACCCAAAAACAAAAACAAAAACAAAAAAAAAAGAAGGAAGGAAGCAGCAGGAAGCATAAGTTCTGTTTGAGGGAGCAGAGATTCATGAGAGATTTCTTGGTGGGTGTGGAGCACAAAGATTCCCAGTTCCAGGTGCAGGGAAGCAGAAACATTAGTCAGCATGCATGTGGGGAGGAGTCTATGGTGGCTGGGAGGAAGGAAGAGTGGCCCATGGTGACTGATGACCCAAGTCAAGGGGTCTAGGTGGAATGAAGGGGACAGAAATCCATCCAGAAGCTGGATGTAGGCAGATAGTGGGAACACAAGCAATGTGGGCAAAAAGATGGGAGATGAGGTAACAGTGATAGGGTTGAGCTCCACTCCTAGGGTGGAGCGGAGTACAAGGGCTGTTTGGGGTTATTTTTAGAGGGGGCACACCCAGCTGTGCCCAGGTTTACTCTGGCTCTGAGCTCAGAGATCAGTCCTGGAGCTCTGGAGGCCATATCAAGCCAGAGTGGGTTGTATGCAAGGCAAATACCTAAGCCCTCCTACATTATCTCTCCCCCAAATTCTCTGGGTTAAGCTTTGTTTTGGTTTGGTTTCTCCATGTGCATATTTTCATTACACCAGAAAGAATCCAGGGAAGGATGTGGGTGCAGCAAACAGGAATAAGAGAAGAGGGAAAAGACTGAGTGTGAAGAGGGGGTGCAGAAGGCTTGGTGGGTACCAAAGAACCCAGGATGTAGGAGGGGTGACTCAAGAAAGACAGAATCCATATAGGTTCATTGCACCCCCAAATATCAAGCAAGTGTCCTTGCCCCAAAGCAGGGTCTTAGCAGGCATGAACAAGCTAAAACCAAAACCATGGAGACTAAAGGCAGGTCCAAAAGCGTACAGCAATAAGCCTCCTCCTTTTTTTTGTTTTGTTTTGTTTCTGTTTTTGTTTTTGGGCCACACCCGGCAGTGCTCAGGGGTTACTCCTAGCTATCTGCTCAGAAATAGGTCCTGGCAGGCACGGGGGACCATATGGGACACCGGGATTCGAACCAACCACCTTTGGTCCTGGATCGGCTGTTTGCAAGGCAAACGCCACTGTGCTATCTCTCAGGCCCAATAAGCCTCCTTCTGCAGAAGCTTCCAGAAGATTTAGGGCCAGTGCCTGCCCCGGAGGTTCTCTGGACCCTGAGAATCAGAGATCCCATGAGGAGTGGGAGTGGCAGCCTACACTGGGCGCACAGGATTTACCAAAGTGGCCAGGACACAAGCCCCAAAGTCCAAGGCCTGTACAAAGGAGCAGCCCCTGACACAGGAGAGCGCGCTGGCCTATCTCCCAAACAGCATCCATGGGCAGTCTGGACTGCTTCTAAACAGTGGGTCCCTGTGGTGCTGGACTCAAACCTACCTGTACTAAGTGTGTGCTCCAGTCTGTGGAGTGATTTTTGCATAGGGTTGGGGGGCAAGGCGCTTCTTAAAGGGGAGGGGGGGTCAAGAGAGATGCTTGGGGTTGGAGAGATAGCATGGACGTAAGGTGTTTGCCTTGCATGTAGAAGGATGGTGGTTCGAATCCTGGAGTCCACTGTGGTCCCCCGAGTCTGCCAGGAGCAATCTCTGAGCGTGCAGCTAGGAGTAACCCTGGAGTGCTGCCGGGTGTGACCCAAAAACCAAGAAAAGAGAGAGCTAGAGAGATGCTTCCCCATCACAACTGAACCACTTGCAGACCACTTGCAACCACTGTTGCTTTCCTCCTTATCTAGGGATCTCCCCCTCAAAGTCCACTCAACACTTCTCTTGCCCCTAATTCTTCCCTTAGCATTGAGGGAGGCATTTGCACCAGAGCCACATGTGCAATGATCCCCTTTCTCACCCCCTTCTCCACTGCTATCATTATTTTCCCATAAGAACTATCACTGCTCACAGCAGAGCCCAAGGCCAGGCTCTGCTACCCTGTCCCCTCCTCACACCTGTACTTCAGCGGGAGGCAGCGAAGTGACACAAACTCCAGCTTCTGATAAACCATCATCAGCCTCCCAGCCACACCCCAGAGCTCGTCATCTCCTCTTATCAGACACAGGGTGGAGACAGGTGGAGGCACATTTTACAGGAGAAAACACTGAGGCTGAGAGTTGGGTGGAAGTGACAAGGATCAAGAGAATCAAACCTGCAATAGAGCCTGTGAGTCATGTAACCCCAAGTCAGAGATCCCTGTGGGTCCCAGACACAAACCTAGACACTGGCTCCCTCTTTTGTGGCATGAATCTGGCCAGAAACGTCAAGTTCCAAGAATACGAGAGAGGTTTGTGACAGCATGCAGAATTGTGACAAGCGACAAGCTGAGATCTTTGAGAATGGGCCAAGGGTCAAGGAAGGGCTTGAGGATTAAAAGTACCTGCCCTGCAAACAAGCCTGGTCCCCAGTACCACCCACGTGTACCCAGCAGGGTCCCAGCTACTCTGACTGGGCTACAAGAGAAGATACAATCTCCACACACAGCCAGATGTGTGCAGGAGCTAAGGATCATGATCTTGTGTGCAAGAACCACAATAATATCCCAAGTGTACACCTGATGTGCTTGTCACTCAACCAGGAGTGTGTGACCCCCTTTATCACAGTGCCAAATGAAATGGGGTGAGAGAGAATAAATTTAAAATTAAAAAATAAAAATGGGGGGCCGGGCAGTGGCACTGCAGGTAAGGTGCCTGCCTTGCCTGCGGACCACGGTTCGATTCCCCGGTTCCCCATATGGTCCCCCGTGCCTGCCAGGAGCGACTTCTGAGCAAATAGCCAGGAGTAACCCCTGAGCGTCACCGGGTGTGGCCCAAAAACCAAAAAATAAATAAATAAATAAATAAAAATTAAAAAAAAAAATGGCTGGTGCCCCATATGGTCCCCCGTGCCTGCCAGGAGCAATTTCTAGCATGGAGCCAGGAGTAACCCCTGAGCGCTGCCGGGTGTGACCCAAAAAAAAAATAAATAAATAAATAAATAAATAAAAATGGGAGGGCTGGAGAGATAGCATGGAGGTAAGGTATTTGCCTTCCCGGAATCCCATATGATCCCCTGAGCCTGCCAGGAGTGATTTCTAAGCGTAGAGCCAGGATTAACCCCTGAGTGCTGCCGGGTGTGACCCCAAAACCAAAATAAATACATACATAAGTAAGTAAATAAATAAATAAATAAATAAATAAATAAATAAATTGGGGCTAGGGAGACAGCGCAAAGGGCAAGCACACAGGCTTTGTATTCAGGAGGCTCCAGCACTTGAGCCCCTTTGTATTTGAGTCCAACACTGCAGAGTTTTTGAGAACTGCTGGGAGTGAAACTCAAACACTAAAAATTGGGAGAAAGCCCTGAAAACTGCTGAGTCTGGCCTCAAAACCAAAATTAATGGCACAGAATATGTTTAAATAGGAGCATAGAGCCCAAGAGATAGAATGATCTGCAGGGAGAGCACTGCTTGGCATGTGACCAATTCCAGTTCAATCCCAGCACCCCATATAGTTCCTTGAGCACAGCCAGAAGTCAGGAATAAGTGTAGTGGGGTACAGCCCAAAAACTTAACAAAACAAAAAAAGGGGGGCCGGAGAGAGATAATACAGTGGTAAGGTGTTTGCCTTAGACGCAGAAGGACAGTGATTCGAATACCGGCATTCCATATGGTCCCCCAAGCCTGCCAGGAGCAATTTCTGAGCATACAGCCAGGAGTAACCCCTGAGCGCTGCTGAGTGTGATCCAAAAACCAAATAAATAAATAAATAAATAAATAAATAAATAAAGGAGGAGGGGAAAAAACTGGAATAAAGCAGCCGCATTATAAGAATGATCTTTATCTTCTTGAGGAGAGACCCACAGGTGGGTCACACTCGATATTCCAAAGCTACTTCCTCTCGGGGAACCTGGTAGTGCTGAAGATCAAAGTCTCTGATGTTTCAGCCTTGTTTTGTTTTGTTTTGTTTTGTCTTGGGGCCACAACCTGCTGTACTCAGGGACCACTCCTGACAGTTCTCAGGGTGCTGAACAACACACATCATTACATGCAAGGCCAGTACGTTCCCTAATGTACTATATCTTGCCCCAACCTTTCCAACACCAGGTTTGGCCCTTTCAGCATCACTGTGCAGACACCAACAGAAATGTCCTGCACAAAGCACCAAGGAACTTCGCTCCTGGAGGGCCGGTTCCCTCTGATCACTTCTTTCCTCCCATCTGTCCACCCTAGAACCAGCCTCTCTATTCATCGCTCCCTGGTCTCCTCCCATCTGTCCATCCATCTCTAGCTTCTTTCAGTCTGTCGATGTATTCCTGGCCTCCTCCTCCATCTATCCATCCCCCACTAAGCAGGCTGACCCTCCTCCCCATTTTAAAGTGGGAGAGCCTGGGATTCCAATTAGATCTAAATATACCTGCATTTATTCCGCTCTTATCTAAATAATTGTATCCCATTAATTCATATTCAAATCATATTCAAATGCATGTCACCCTCCAACAGCCAACACCTGGATGCGCCTCACAAATCCTGTGGGAGAACCGCTGCAGAAAACGACTCCAACTTGGTAGATTTGCATAATCAGACAGCAACCTGGAGGGCCTTCAAGTGCAGACTCTGCCCAGAGTCTCTTCAAAAGGTTGGATTTCTCAGGAGAGTCCCCCAACCCAGGCCCCACACACATGATTCCTCCACTTGCAAATCCTCTAAGGTTCCAGCAAACCCTATTTTCCACTTTGTCCTCAAGCTGCCTCCCACAAAGCTGGGGGGATTCTAGAACAGAGGGAACAAAAGTGCCCCATATCTGTGGCCTGTGAGAAGTTGGCCAGTGGTCTCAAATCCCCAGTTCTGAAACCCCCCCATTCCGTCCCAGACCCCACAGCTGACACAGAGAGCTGAGGGAAGGTGTGTATACCCCACCACCACCAAAGTCTTGTAAATGTGTGAGGAAGGGGAATGGCTGCAGAAAGCATAGCACCTCTTGTTCCACCCCAGCATGCTGGACATCTCCTTCTTCCTCCCTCCTCCCCTGAGGCCAGTGGGTCACCCCGGTGCCAATCCTAATCCTGCCCTACTTGAAGCCACATCCAAGCATCCCCAGAAACTACTCCTCATACCAATTTAGTGCCCGAGTCCCAGCATTGCTTTTCTGCAGTCATTGTTTGAGGCTCTCACAGACTTGGAAACCCTGTTCAACTCCCTCCCTCAGTCACTACTGAATGACCTGCCTTGCCTCAGTTTCCTATCATTTCCATGATAGACCAAAGTCAAGAGTGTATGCATCAAGCCAGGCACATTGGCCTGGCAGAGACTAGGGGACCTTGTCCTCTGTGCTCTGGGCCCAGGCAACACAAATCTGGGCACTTGCAAGCACCTGGTCACATTTTTTAGGTGCCCTACATGTGTTCACAACTGGAGCCATGAGGTTGTTTCCAACCTCTGGAGCCAGTACCCTAAAGGCACACTGCAGACCTGTGTATAAGGACAATAAGGGGTGAAGCCCTGCAAAGCACTGTGAGCTCCTCCTCCCTGAGCTGTACCTTGTGTATCTCCACTAAGGAGAAACCCTCCGACCCACGTAACTGCATAAAGATGAGCACTTCTCAGTGAGCACTAGTGCTAAATGTAGGAACACCTGGCAAGATCTATGTTGTGTAGCACTCACATCAGCACCCCCACCACTGGTCATTCCCACATCAAAGGGGATGGGGAGGAGGAAGAAAGAGAGGAAAGGAAATAAAGGAGGGAGGGAGGGAGCGAGAGGGAAAAATGAAGGAGAGAGGGAGGGAGGAAGGAGAGAAGGAGATAGAAAGGGAAGGGGAAGGTAGGGAGGAAGGAGGAAAGACAATAAAGGAGGGAGAGGGGTCAGGTGTTAACTCAGCTGTTAGCTTTGATCCTTAGCACCACATGGCTCCCCAAGCATCACCAGGTGCAGCCCTGAAGGTTGCCCAGTGGGCTTGGTGGACCTGACACTCCCGGCCCTCCAGCCCCATAGCTCAAGCTCCTGCACTGAACCCTGTCAATCATCTGCAATTGGTTAAGCATCTCCAGTGGGGTGCCTCAGGCCTCCAGAAAAGCTCATGGGAGGCCCCCTCCACCTCCACAAAAGAGAAATGTGTGCAAGTCATGTAAAAGAAGGTGGGAACTTGGCTTCCAAGCCACACCCAGCTGTGCTGGCAGCTGGGGGGGTGGGGGGGAGTGGGGGCGGGGAGGCAGGCCATCTCCCCAGCCCAGCACTTTTATCTGCCATTGGACATGGCCACTATAATCTAGCAACTTTTCATTTTCCTAGTAATTCATTTCTGTCACTGAGTTATATCGGTCCGCAACAGATTGACAATTAATTTTTTTAAACTGGCCCTCCACCACAGATTATTTTGAGCAGTGCTGTTCTAGAACGGACAGATAGCAGGCTTCTATTTCTTGTCTCCACCACCCCCATCACCCCACTCAGTGGGAGGTATGTATGGAGAGCCATGCACATCGGGAACAAAAATATAACTCGCATATCATTTTTAATGATTTAATAATGACTTAAAGACATTTAAGTGTGTCATCTCCAACTGTAAATAATGGCTCCAATTCACAATCATTTTTTTCTTCTTCCATATATATATATATATATATATATATATATATATAGTATATATATACATATATATATGTATATATATATATTTTTTTTGGCACAAAACAAAAATTATGTCTCCTGACAAGGGTCCAAACAGCCAACCCCCACCCCAAAATACCTTGTACACTGTCAGCCAAGAGTACTATGTGAATCTTTAAGGCACCATCTGAGCCTGGGCAGAGACTGTGGACTGGGAAGAGAGAGAGCCTAGAAGCCTTCCACATGCAAGGCCCTGGGCTCGATCCCAGCACCCCAGGCCTCACACTCAGCAATTCATTGTGTGGGCCAGAGAGATAGGACATCAGATGAGGTGCTTGCCTTCCATGTGGCCATCCTCCTCAATTCCAAGTATCCCATATGTTACCCCACATTCTGTTAGGAGTGATCCCTGAACACAGAGCCAAGAGGTTAGGCCTGAGCACCATTTGGTATGGCCCCAAATTCCAAAAAGTATGTAAACCAACCTCTTTGCACAAAATTCCAATGACCTGTAAGACCAAAGAATAGGGAGAGGAGAGCAGAGGATAAAATAAAATTTTAAAAAGGTCACTGTGGGGGCCGAAGAGATAGCATGGAGGTATGAAAAGGCCTTCATAGGTTCGAATCCCGGCATTCCATATGGTCCTCCAAGCCTGCCAGGAGCAATTTCTGAGCATAGAGCCAGAAGTAACCCCTGAGTGCTGACGGGTGTGACACAAAAAATCAAAACCAAAAAAAAAAAAAAAAAAAAAAATGGTCACTGTGGCGAAGGGGGTTTATGGTGCTGGAACTCCTATCACGAACGTCATATGACTGAATCACAGTCCACAAATAAGAAGCGTGTTTGTTATCTAGTGGGAAAAGATCTTGATTAGTTTTTAACTGCTGCCCAAAGTTCTCATGGCCACCAGCTCTGAGGCTAATTAATGAAAGGGCTGGGGAGTTGGGGGACAGCAGGGAGAGATGTGTGGGATTGCCATACCAACCCCATGACCCCCAGCTCCCAGGTGGAAGCCATCCATCTCTGGGACACGTCACCCCTGGAATCAAGAGACCCTTCTCTTGCTTGCAATTTCTCACACTGTGAGGCAGTCATCTCCCGCTTCACCCACCACTCCCAATCCACAAACACCTTCAAGATTCAGTGGCAGAGGGGCTGGAGTGATAGCACAGCGGTAGGGCATTTGCCTTGCGTGCTGCCAACCTCAGACAGACACAGTTTCAATCCCTGACGTCCCATATGGTCTCATGAGCCTGCCAGGAGCAATCTCTGAGTGCAGAGCCAGGAGTAACCCCTAAGCACAGCTGGATGTGGCCCCAAAACAAAACAAAACAAACAAAATTAAGCGGCAGAATCGACCACGTGCAAGCACTCATCCACAGGTGCACAGCAGAGTATGTGAACACCGAAAGTGAGGGAGCATCGGGAGCATGACTAAGGATCCTGAACGTGGCACCCTCCTGCCCTCCCCTCCCCCTGTATACACATCACAGACAAGAGCACCGGGAATCCAGGGGCATCGAAGGGGGTGAGATTAGCTCTGAAGAGTGAAACTGCTGAAACAGAAGGGGTGGGCAGAACCCCTTTGGGTGTCACTTTCCGGGCCGGGTCCCTCATGGCCCCACATCTGCACCCCCTGGACTGCCCTTCTGAGAAACTGTCATTTAGAGGCTCCACATACACTCCAATGTCAGAGTTGTGCCTGCAAGGAGCCATCAGCACAGCACCCTGAGCCCCAACATCCAGACCCCATTTACACCCTGCAGAGTCCTGGAGGTCTCTGCTGTAAAACACACCAGAAGGAAAGATCACAAACTGATCCCAGCTTCCTCCACCTAGGTGCATTTGTGGTTTCCTCCATGGCCTGGCCCAGGCCCATTCAACACAGGGTTCTCCAGTGACAGAGTCACATAGATCCAATCATACACCAGTGTAAGGCCTGGTTTTTCTTTCAACACAACCTCCGGCAGTTGGCAAAATGAGGAAATAATCACGGCAGCACAGAACTTAAGGAGAGCTGCCAAAATGTTAAAAACCTGTCACTCTTTCCACAAGTGTTTAGGAGGGATCAGGGGGGGAAGAGTTGACTTCGTTAAAAGGAAAAGCTTTCTGGAGGGCAGAGAGATAGTACAGCAGGTGGGAACTCGTCTCCAGCACACCATTAAGTTCCACTGAGAGGCAGAAGGAAGCCAGAGCCTCTCACATAAGACGCCCCTCCTGAGGCTGGGGTGCTTGAGACCACAGTAGGGCCCAGATGGAGGGCTGCCCCAGCCTCTGCACCTCCAACAGAGCAGCCTGCAAGTCAGGCAGTACCACAAGTCAGACAAAATATGCCCAGGGAAGATCTCTGACACTCAAAACCTTGATGCCAAGGCTTGCAGAATAAAAACCTTGACCATGGGGCCGGGCGGTGGCGCTGGAACTAAGGTGCCTGCCTTACCGCGCTAGCCTTGAACGGACCGCGGTTCGATCCCCCGTGCCCCATATGGTCCCCCAGACCAGGAGCGACTTCTGAGCGCATAGCCAGGAGTAACCCCTGAGCGTCACTGGGTGTGGCCCAAAAGCCAAAAAAAAAAAAAAAAAAAAACCTTGACCAGAAAGCATTTTCATAGCATTTTCAAGTCTGACTGGGCAACGCCATTCAGTGCTCAGATGTACAGTAAGGAAGGGCAGAAAGACCTGCATGTGGGAAAAGCCAAGGTTTCGTATAGAAGGGTGCCCCCCACAAGCTGTAAGAACAAGTTGAGGCCCCCTCCCAGGGCTTGGCCCAGGTCTGCACTGACAACCCGGTGATGCAGGAAAAATGGCTGAACACGACTGGAATCCTGTCCCTCACCCTCCCACTCCCTGCAGAGCAGAGCCCAGGTCACCCTCCACACAGCGTCTCTGCATCTCTCTGCATCTCTCTCCAGCACCATCAAACATTCATTTCTACAGAAAACTCATTCCCAGAAATGGGGCTCTGGGAAGGGGCTCTCCTGTACCCCTCAGGCTCTGATAGGAACTCCATGCCACAGATAGCCACTGATCTCAGGAAGAGGAAGAGAACATTGGGAATGTGTTGTCTCTGGGAGGTGGGGGGGGGGGGGAAGGACTCCTGCAACGAGGCTTTGTGGGTTCTGAGAAGTGGGGAGCACCATGACAACAGAGGCTGCCTTGGGCCCAGGAAACTGACCACTGACCCAACCATGGCTCAGACCCACTTAAGCAGTCGCATTTGTGTTTAAAGTCCAATGGCACAATTCTCATGATACACAAGGGAGACCAGCACCGACTTTCTATCCACCTCTGTAGCCAAAGATGGGGTCCCCAAAGATGGGAAATGGGGAGCCATAGCACTCAAGTTGAACACCCTATTCCTGTGCCTTGCATGAGGGGAAAGCTGCCGCTCTCTAAACCCACTCACTCTCGGGAGCTGGAGCGATAGTACAGTGGGTAGGGCACAAGCCTTGCACACAGCCAAGATTAGATCCCCGGCACCCTATATGGTCCCTCTAGCACTGTCTGGAGTGATTCCTTGGTACAGAGCCAGGAGTAACCCTTGAGAATCATCAATGTGGCCCAAAAATGAAAGAAATAAAACAGGGGCCGGGCGGTGGCACTGAAGGTAAGGTGCCTGCCTTGCCTGCACTAGCCTAGGACGGACCATGGTTCAATCCCCCAGTTTCCCATATGGTCCCCCAAGCCAGGAGTGACTTCTGAGCGCATAGCTAGGAGTAACCCCTGAGTGTCATCAAAAAACCAAAAAAAAAAAAAAAAAAGAAATAAAACAACCCTTTCATCTCTTTGCCCAAAAGGCAACCTTGAAAAGTAACCTAGTAGATCTGAATGACCACACAGTCACCTATTGAACCTGAGGTCTACACTGCTAAGGATGAGACTACTGGCTTTTTTTTTCTTTAGGTTTTTCAGGCCACACCCGCTTGATGCTCAGGGATTACTTCTGGCTAAGCGCTCAGAAATTGTTCCTGGCTTGGGGGGACCATATGGGACGCCGGGGGAATCGAACCTTGGTCCTTCCTTGGCTAGCGCTTGCAAGGCAGACACCTTACCTCTAGCGCCACCTCACAGGCCCAGAATGGTGGCTGCATCCCTAAGTAAAAGCTTTACAAGAGGCTAGTGAAGAGTCCAGACACAGAGCACACTCAAAGTGAACCTTGCTGACAAGGTGAGGGCAACAATCCTCCGCCCCAATTTAGACCAGGGAGCACAGGAGAGAGCAATAGTTATTTCAAGACCATGGCCAGTTATTCAACTCTTCATCATGTAACGCTTACAAAGAAAACAAGCTAGTATTGAGAACCATGGAGATATGAACATTTCAGGGAATCTGGGACACCACCCCCCATCCAAAGCAAGACCCTGAGTCCCATTCTCAACACTACAATATTTCTCAAGCACTTCAGGGTATGGCCCTGGAGACCCCTGATAATTGCTGTGGTGTCCCTGTAGGCCCCCAGCACCACTGAAACCAACAGTGTCATGTTGCCAGGCACCAGCACTGAATTCTTTTTTTTTTTTTTTTGATGGTGCCAGGAACCACCCATTCATTGGATGATGGAACACCCAACACATCTCTGACGTGGTCCTAGCATGTCTCTGGTCCCATGGTCAGTCACAGAATAATCAGGGAGGTTGGAGTGGCCTTTAGACACCTCTAGAGCAAGGTCAGCAGGGAAAGAAAGCGAAGTTCCAGTACTATGTGGTACTGACACCCCAGCTCATGAAGTTGTATAAAGAAGACATCCAAGAGTAGAGGTCATGTAGGAAGAAAAAGGTGCCAAGTTTAAAATGTTCTCTTCAGGGGCCGGGCGGTGGCGCTGAAGGTAAGGTGCCTGCCTTACCGCGCTAGCCTTGGATGGACCACGGTTCGATCCCCCGTGCCCCATATGGTCCCCCACGCCAGGGGCGACTTCTGAGCGCATAGCCAGGAGTAATCCCTGAGCGTCACTGGGTGTGGCCCAAAAACCAAAAAAAAAAAAAAAAAAAAAAAAAAAAAAAAAAAAAAAAAAAAAAAAAAAAAATAAAATGTTCTCTTCAGATAGAGCCATTAATCTTTCCTTAGATGGGCCAGACTGCCTCCCTGGGATGGGGGACTGGAAAGATGAGGGTGGGGGGCACAATTGCAGCCATAGGTGTAATTTGGGAGATTGGGGCACTGAAACAATTCATTTATGGAAAAGGGGACTTATCAGGCTAAAGAAGTTTGAGGACCTCTAGTCTAACATTAGGCTTATAGAGTTTGAGAAGGTAGTTTCAAATGCAAATTCCTCCCCAAGTTCTGACTCAGCACAGCTGGGGTGGGGCCCAGGCCATTCCCAGCAATTTGCAGAAGTATCTGAGGTGAAGGGAGTACCCCAGGAAAGGACAAGGACTTCCATGCTAATCCTTGGCCTCAAAGTTCAGGGAGCAGCTGGAAAAAGACTCCAGTCTAAGGAGGACACAAACACTCTCCCAGAACAGGGAAGGAGGGCTCCTGCACCGCCATGGGCAACTGATCCCAAGTTTCTCCCAAGCACTCTTCCTCTTCAACACATTCCCTCACTGAGATTATAAGGAAACCAATTCTTACTACCCCTCACCCTATCTCCCCAGTCTCCAAAAGGAGCATTTCTGCATTTGAGGAGTTTTAAATGCTAATAAGAATGAGGCACTACCAAAATAAAATGAGCACACTGGGCCAGTCAAGGAACAACTGTTTGTCAGGAGCACTGTCTGAGTTCTGCTTATTTCTTCACAAACCTAACTCAATTGGATGAGTCTAATCACAGACCCCAGGCAGGTCCTCATTGAACTTGAGGACAAGGGACAGGCCTGCATTACAGAGCATGGAGGGGGGATAAGAAAGGGAGATGTCCAGCAGCAGATCTAGGTGAATAGGAACAACCAGACAAGCTGACATTAGACCAGTCAGGCTCCCAACAGGAGTGAAGAAAGCAGAGAAGGGAGAGGCCAACGGGCTCCACTTTCCCACCCCCACAAGAAGGAGTTAGGGCCAAATAAAGGCAAATGGGAAAGCCTGGCACAGAAGGGAGACAGAGGTGTCACCGCACAGCCAGGGGTAGGGTATAGAGTGAGGTACAGAGTGAGGCCTGAGGGCCCAGTGGGCCATAGTTACTTCAAGACCAAGGGGGTCCCAGGAGAGGGATATTAATAACAATGGTGCTTGATCTGGGGCTCCATGCCCCATTCAAAGCTCCTTTCTCTTCCCAGTAAGTCCAGGAGAGAGAACTTGGAGTGACTCCCATTCCAGCAGGGAGATGGGGTACAAACAGGCTAGGAGGCTAGGGGAGGGGGTGGAGTTCAATCGGGGTAAGGAAACCATACAGGCCTCCACAGAGCAGGCCCAGGTCTGGCGTATGTATACACAGCTTCTGGGGTGAACAGAACCTGGGATCTGAGAATGTGGCTTCCAGTGCTCAGACCCTACGGAGAGCCGATGAGCCCAGAACAATCAGGCCAGACAGGCTAATCTCTCCATCCCACTGGCCCTCTCTGGGTCAGATTCTCAAAGCAGGGCCTCTGGCCTGCAGATCACCTGGATGCTTATAGGAAAAACTAGCTCAGGGCAAACAAAGGCAATGTGGTTTGTGCAGAGGGCTGTGCCCTCCCAGGGCTGGCCTTGTCCTGGAGCAGAGCACCCTCAGGGCCATCAGGCCAACTCCTGCTCAGACCAGGCATCTATAGCCTGTCTGTTCCCCGAGGCACCCCACAGATAACATTCCTTCCTCCTGTAGCCTCAGAGTCCCTCACCACACCCCCAGTGGATGTTCAGCACTTTCCTTTGCTCCCTCAATACCATCACTATGCCCATCCTCACCTTCATACATTCATTACATTCCCATCCTCACAAGTTGCTGAAAAATAGCTTCAGGGCCCCATCAATAGCTCTTCCTGCTCTGTTGGTTACAGGGAGACCAACCCTGAATAGCAAAGACCTCAAAAGGAGTGTGGGGGGGGGGGGGGGGAGGGTTAGTTGTTCCCTCTGAAGAGGAGAAAGCTGAAGGCATCAGTGAGTGTTGGGTGTGATGGGTGTCAGACTTGGTGGCTACTTCCCTAGATTGGCAGATCCACTTTAGCAGAGCCGAAGGGAGGCCACACCAGGGCCAGCTCTGCAAGAGGAACACCGAATTGCAAGTCAACAGGCACAATTGGCAGGTGAATCCAGATTCAAAGCCAGGTGAAGGTGCTCAGGATGGGTGGGTGTGCATGCATGTCTAGGCTTCAAGTCTAGCTACAATCAGTATTGAAATAAAGACTGTCTTGCAGCTAGCCAGTGGTTCTTAGCAATGATTATTCCATGCTAATTTGAGTATGATTTTAAAATAGGGTTTCTCGTTTATTTTGGAGTTTATGAATGGTCAAGATTTTTTTTTTTTGCATTTGCAGTGGAAACCAGGGCCTCACAAAAAAGACTCGCACTGGCATCACAATCCAGATTTTTGAAGTGTTCATGACATTATAATGGAAAACTGTGTTTTATATAATATATATATATATATATATACACATTGTACTGTATGTGGGGGTGGGTTGTGTGATCAACTGAACTGTGAATGACGGATGATGTCACTAAGGCTCAGTCTGTGTGGTGAGTTGGTGGTTTATTTAGTAGTGGACGGATCTTAGTGATTTGTGTAGTTTTATTTTTTGGATTTTTGGAGTTATACCTAGTGGGGCTTAGGTCATAAATGAACCTGGGTCATTTATGTACAAGGAAAGTTCCCTGCCAGTTTTACTATCTCTTTGGTACCTGAGACCTTTTTTTTTTTTTTTTTTTTTTTTTT
>PVKC010021691.1:0-18026 GCA_004027635.1 Crocidura indochinensis
GGTGACTATCCTTCCACTGTAACCTTACCTTACCCTCTTTCTTTGTATCTTTGTTCTCATAATTAAAAAAAAAATTGCTTAATATTTTAGAAGAGAACTATTGCAACTTTCTTGGTTTTCCTGAAAAATATGAGCATTCAACTGATTCTTTCACTGGAATGCAACTTACTGGTTTTATGATTGCAATCTTTGTACATAATAGTCAACTGTTGGATATTTAGTAGTTTTGTTAAATATGTCCTGTAGTTACTTAATTTTCTATTTTGACTTTTTTGTTTTGTTTTGTTTTTGTTTTTGGGCCACACCCGGTGCTGCTCAGGGGTTACTCCTGGCTATTCGCTCAGAAGTCGCTCCTGGCAGGCACGGGGGACCATATGGGGAACCGGGGGATCTAACCACAGTCCGTCCTAGGTTAGTGCAGGCAAGGCAGGCACCTTACCTCCAGCGCCACCACCCGGCCCCCTCTATTTTGACTTTGACTTTTAATACTATCTTTTTTTATGTTTTCTGAATGTTGCTGGTTATTATAATGGTTGTTAGAAAAGAGGTTTCATTAATAAAAAAATTTAATATTATATAAATATATAATCTTTATGTTTATTTCAAATATATGAAAACCAACGAACTCTGCTGAAATATTTGGCTTGCCTTGTTATCTACAATATGATTTGAAAAATATTAGTAGTAGAAAAATCAAAAACAAACTTTAAAAATATATTGAAAGAGCCGGAGAGATACATATGCCCCATTTTCCATGGAAATGTGGTTCAGACTAAAATTATATGAAAAGCAGATCTTATTCTCAAATATAAAGACAACTCATAGTATAACAAAAAAAATACATTTCTTTTTTTTTTTTTTTTGTGGTTTTTGGGTCACACCCAGCAGTGCTCAGGGGTTACTCCTGGCTCCATGCTCAGAAATTGCTCTTGGCAGGCACGGGGGACCATATGGGGCACTGGGATTCGAACCGATGACCTTTTGCATGAAAGGCAAACGCCTTACCTCCATGCTATCTCCTGGGCCCCAAAAATAGATGATAGAGAGAGAAAGCAGGAGAATGATTGAAATAAATACCAATCAATAGATGGCAAATAAAATATAAAAATCTATGAAAAGACAGAAAAGACATTATTGAAATTGAAACCTTGGGAAATAGAAAGGGAAATAAGGGGAAAACTTATTTCCAAATTTTATCAGAGAATTGTTTTTGAATGCAGCTAAGACAGGCACTCAGCTATTATTAGACAATAAATTGCTATTAGTATATTTCATCTTATTTCCTTGTGCATTTTTCACCTTTTACAAAATGCTTTACTTAGGAGATCATTTTTATAAAATCTGGTATCTGTTTTCTGCAGATATTATGCATGCAAATATACATTCTTCTGATGAGTATTTGAATGAAGTAGAAAAAAATTTGTTTCATTAGATTATCTTTGTAGGGAAAAAAGGCTAGAGAGAGAATAAATCCTAATGTCTGGTTTTCTGTGAACTTCCTGGGTCTTACCTATGTAGAAAACCTACGGTCAGTCTCACCAGCTGCTAAAACAAGACTTGGGAGAATTCTATTACATTTGCAAACATAGACGAGGTGCCTTTTACCCCAGGACTTTCAAAACTTAAGCAAAAATGTGAAAGAGCTCTGAACTTCTTTTAGATGGGCAAAAAGGGATAACTATGGTTTGATTATTAGAAAAATCAATGTGAAATCCCAGCAGGTAAGTATTAGTACATAGGCTCTTAATATACAACATATATGTATATATTTTAGAGAAAAGTTTCTCCATTAAAATGCAAGTTTAATAAATAAGTGAACAGAATATATGTCTCATTTAAGCAAAGCTCAGAATAGTGTTTACATTTAGAGAATTTCAATTGCAACTATATCTACCAGCCAATGCATATACAAGCTATCTTCAAGACAACTACCAAATTCGGTTTATCAGATCAGCTCATAATTCAAATGTAGAGAGGTGACCATTTAACTTACATTTAACTAACCATTTAACTGACTCTTATTGCTGAGTGATGTTACAAACTCTTGATAATAAATGGTTTGAATTAGGAGATGGACAATTTGGATGGACAATTTGATGATAATTGTTTCAACTTTCTATCTGTTCTCTGTCTATCAGCTTTCTGTCTTTTTTCCATGCCTCATTATGAATTAATTATATTAATTAAAAAGCATATATTTCTGCAAAGAAAAACTATTATAGCGTGCTTTGCCTCTTAATTCTTTAGGGAAAGAATGAATAACTAATCCCATAATCTCTTCTATAATTAGTTCTTCATAATTCTGGGAGTATAACATAGTTAATCACATTAAAGAACGCGAAAATCCTAAGGCTATTAGTATTTATTGCTTTCATGACACAATTCCTATTTTGTTTGAACTATGATGAAAGCAGCCAATTTGAAATGTACTATAAAATTTAAAGTTAGTCCTACCTGAACTACTTCAGAGACAAAGTGACAAAAAATATTTGAGAAGAAAAATAAACTTCTTTGCCAGTCTTTTGGAATTCTATAAACTTTATAAACTGATGATCATTTCTGGAATTTCTTTAAGTGAGGACTTTTTCCTTCCAAGTTTCAGGTAATGGAATTAGGTGCCAGGATTGAGATTTATTACTTAAAAGTGGCACATTTAAAATATTTATTTCTATAACCATGGGAATCTCAAAGGAAAATACTGGAATAATAGACTTTTTGCACTTAGATAACTCATCAATTTGAAAAATTAACAAAGGAAAGAAATAGAAAAATTGGTGTCAAAAATAGTCAGTGACAAAATGTAATATGGTCTCCACATACTCTATGCCAAAATGTCAGGCACAACACTAAATATAAGTTTAATTAAGAAAATCAAAATCAGGAATTTATAGAGGCTAATCTCTTATATTTACAACCATTATTCTTTTCTCTCTGAGGAGAGAAACTGATTAAAAAATAAGAATGAAATTTATTTTCTTTAACCTTTATTAGGAAAAGAAATGAAGCCAGGAATGTGGTCATTTTGCTGTTGTTGTTGCTGTTAATTTGATGGGGGGGGGGTGTCACACTCAACAGTGCTTACGGTTCACTCTTGACTTTTCCATCAAGGATCTCTCCTGCTGAGCTAAGGGTATTTTATAGGGCTCCAAAAATTGAAACTCAATTAGCCAAATACAAGTCAAACACCCTACCCACTGTATTAGCATTATACTAATGTGGTGTTTAATGTAGAGAGTTCTATTAGAAAAATAATAACCACCTCCAAATTCACAAATGTCTTGCAGTTACTTCAAATTGTAACCCAATCCTTTCGCTGTTATAACTTATTTCTTAGTTATATGGGTGGAGAGAGGGAACTAATTAATGCCAATAAAATAGACTCATTTTGAATGCATATAATAAGTGTCAGCATGAAAGAAAGATGTATGGTTTTAGTTGAACATATCTAGAGACACATTTTAATAATATTCTCTTTAATATGTAATAGCATGTTTTTTCTACTTAACCACTGACATTTATTTAATATAAATATTTATTTAATATATATTTTTTTTTGGTTTCTGACCACACACAGTGATGCACAGGGGTTACTCCTAGCTATGCGCTCAGAAATCTCTCCTGGCTTTGGGGACCATATGGGACTCCAGGGATAAAATCCAGGTTCGTTCTGGGTCATCCTGGTACAAGGCAAATGCCCTAGCCTGTGTTATTCGCTCTGGCCCCACACTGGCATTTTTTTAAATGTAAGGGTACATCTAAAATTGAGTCATGTCTCCCTTTAAAGAGGAAATAAAGACCAGGAACTTGACTCCTTGGAGTTTTTGAGAGGTTGCAAATCTTGAGATATGAAATGTTATGAATACTTGCTTCAGCTCATAATTTACTAGAGTAATGTCCAGGTAGGGAATCATTACCTCTCACTACCTGGTACCTTAATGAACCTGCCCTTGGACATCCCATTGTGTTCAAATAAAGGGATTCAGAGAAACAAATGAGCAGACTTGTTGTTGCTGCCTTGAGTGAGGCTTCTGGAAAGCACTTCATTGTTGAGCTATTTGCATCTATCACTCAGTATTTGAGGAGTCAACTGCTTCATTATCCTGCATATCAGAGTGAGAAGATATGAAGGAGGAGCCCTAATTATTAGTGATGCTCATCAAGCATCAGAAGAAATCACCTTTAGGTATAAGTCACAGTGGGACCTTGTTGGTTTTTACAGCCAAATCCCATCTCTTCAAACTGGGGAACACATGACTGATTTATCCTTTTAACAAGTTAATGTGTTTCAAATTACGAGACTTACTGCAATGGTGTCAATCAAAAGGGAAGAGCTCATAGGAAAGAATACTTTGTCTAGCTGGCAAATACAAGCCCTACTATTCTAAACCAAGGCTTGGCTATTTTCTCCATTTACCACAGTGCACATATCAGCATGTGCTTGCAATTTTCAATAGGTAATACCAATGATTTTCATCTTCCTAAATAAGTATGGAAAAGACAAGGCTCTTCTGTAGTTGTTGGGTCATTTGCTGTGGGCCTGGCACCATTTGAGGACAAGGGCAGAAGCCTCAGCATGTCTCAGCCTGTCTTTGTGGCATCCTGCTGACATCTATCATGCACAATCTATCACTGCACATTGCAGGAGATTGGCAGAGAAGAGAAGACTGGAGCATTGAGAGTATTTGCCTAAGAAAGGTCAAGGCATTCTGCCATCTTGGAAAAATGAAGGAACATGAAGAGGAAACCAAATTAAAGCAAATTCCTGATTTTGAAAGTTTTGTGATGCTCAGAATCTAAAGATACGAACAAACTTGAGATAAAAGAGAGGAGTCAGAAATCACTGGGATGAATAAAAGATTCAACCAAATACAAAGTCACACACTCACACTCATAAGTACCTACTATGTTCATTTATCTATCTCATTTAAATATTTGAAAAGTTCTAGATGAACGGAAATGTATGTGATTTATCATGTAATTATTTATCCATTGTAGAATAAGAATAAAAGTATAATAATCCATGAGTTAGATGAAGCCACCTCAGGCACCTTTCTAACTGCTCAGAGGGACAGGTCTGATGAATCAGGGTAGCAGTGGAGAAATAACACATCAAGCCAGTGAGTTAAAGTTTCATTGGCATTAGTGTGCTTTATTTTCATGGCCTTTTCTGCCATGTGCAGCCTTTGCCTCGTGCTGCCTGAGTGCTTTTTCTCTCCAGCTCTAAAGCCAAACTCTTGTTTTATTATCCTGAATCCCACGCACCAGGGTGGGGGAAGGCCCTGTAATCCAGGTGAACTTTTATATGCCAACAGAAGAGGTTAGAGAAATAAGAAGTTGGAGGAAGGGTTACAATGCCTTTAATGAGCCTGTTTCCAACAAGTCAAAGTCATCTATGAAGTAGCTTTTCTTCTACAGAAGTTTCAATGGGATACTTGACCTGTTTGTCAAAGATGCAGAAAGCATTGCTTCTCGGCCTTTTGGCTAAGATCAAGTGTAAAGATGCAGAAAGCATGACAGCTATAAGGCTTGCAGCATTACTTGGTGTTAATCATAATCTAAATCAAAACTAGACCCTCTTCACCTTTTTCTCAAAGCATAAATGTAAATGGTGGCCAGAGTGATAACACAGTGGTAGGACATTTGCCTTGTCTGCTGCCAACCCAAGAACAGACCCAGAAAAGATCCCTGGCATCCCATATGGTTCCCTGAACCTGCCAGGAGTGAGCCTGAGCACAAGGCCTGGAATAAACCCTGAGGGCCGTTGGGTGTTGCCCCCCCCCCCAAAAAAAAAGCCATGAAATGAAAATGACATAGAAGTAACACTGAAAGTAAGCATGTAGGAAACATGCACAAAGACTCAGGAGGAATAATGAGTGACACAAGGAAAAAGAGACTGGAAATCCATCTATGAGGGTCTCTTGAGGAAGAGTGGAAAAATGTCCACATCTTCAGGAGTGGAGACTGCGACCCACTTCAGAATCCTCTTCTCTGGCACTACTGCTTTAACACCTGTGCACTTGGACAAGCAATTGTTCAGAGTACCCCAGGAAGAGAGGACTCAGGGAATAAAGCAGATATGCCAAGTTTGTTTACTGCTTGATCAGAAGCCAATAATGATGTATAAGAAAAATTAAGACCATTTCCTCAGTATTAATGGAGGCACTGTACTGTGTTTAAAGATCAGCTGTTTCTAAAAGAGGACACTTAGGAAAAAGTTATAAATGTGCCCTCACTTAGCCAATCTCCACATCCCACTCCCAAGCTTTCAGAACCATGTGTCTTTAAGGTGATGTTTGCACACTCACACATTCATGCAGCCTGTGTTTTGGAAGCTGGTCTCAGCTGGTTGGCAACTCTACATTAGCAGAGTGGACAAGACCATTTCTTTATCACCTGCATGACCCACCATTGAATGCTCATTAAATGAGGATTCCCCAAATCTCAGAGGCAGAAAAACAGCATTTTGGGTACCTACAGGGTGGTTTGGCAGATTTGACAGTATTTACGAGTGCTCCACTACAATGTTATTAGAAACCTATTTTATGAGCAAAACATTTCCACACATCAAGGCTTGGTGGATAGAACCGAGAATAATTAAGAAAGGAGTGGAGATTAAAACCATGTCACCGCTCTGGTGGCCTTTGTGCATCTGCAAATGGATTTGAAACAATCCCCTCTCATCATCATCTCTGAGCTGGTGTCAAATGCCATTTAAGTTTTGGAGGATCATGAAAAGCTGAGGGGCCTATGCAAGGACGACATTATTCTATTAAGCCTTCGAAAGGGCACTTCAGACATAAGGTACTTTGAAAAGGCATTTTCAAGGCAATCTCTTGGGGTTGTTAAAATCCAACCAAGTGCATTGATGGTGGATAAAAGGACCATACAAAGCCTCTCGATTGGGTGGTCAGACTAAGGATGTCCGCAGTGGCATTTGTTAATTTTTTATATACTCATTGATCACATACTTTTCTCCTTGGGAAGAATAGATGGGCACTTTTGCAGGAAGCCCACTAAGGAGCTCATTGGACTGGAAATGGAAAGAAAGTGTGGTTCTGCCTTACAATTCCTTGCTGTTGTGTTGGTTTAGCAACCCCTAGTGAGGCTGTTATGGCCACGACTGAAGGCTCTGTCTGCTTCCTGCTGTGAAGAGGAAGGTGAGCATGCACTGAGCTTTCACAGGCCCTAGCAGACAGATCTTCCTGGATGTGGCCCCCTGTGGCTGTTCAGAGGACTGAAAAGAAGAATATGCCACAAAAAAAGAATCCTTTTATTGAGTCATCATAAATTACGATTTTTTATGACTGAGTTTCAGGCATAAAATATTCCAGTATTCACCCCTCCACCAATGCCCAGCAATGTCCCCAGTTTCCTAGACTCACCTCTGTCTGTTCCTAAGGCAGGCACATTTCTTTTTTCCTTTCTCTCTTTTAGTCTCCTATGATGTAAAACTGTCACTGGCAGGAGATTGTGCTTATTGTGTTAATCGTCTTTTCCTTGTTTTATCCCTTCTCAAGAGGCAAACTTCCAACTCAAGACCAGTTTGTAAGCCCTCTGTTCCTATGGGCATCAGATCTCTTGTTTTTTGAAGGTTCACATGATCTATCATTTTTTAGCCAAGACAAAATATTGGCAATGTCTCTCTGCTTTAAAATAACTTGGGTATTGGGGCCCAGGAGATAGCATGGAGGTAAGGCATTTGCCTTTCATGCAAAAGGTCATCGGTTTGAATCCCGGTGCCCCATATGGTCCCCCGTGCCTGCCAGGAGCAATTTCTGAGCATGGAGCCAGGAGTAACCCCTGAGCACTGTCGGGTGTGACCCAAAAACCAAAAAAAAATAATAATAATGGGTATTAAGGAAGCCTTTCAGATCAATTTTGCTATGGACTCAGTTTTTCTTAGAAAAGAAATTGTTAAAGCCAGACACAAAGACCAAACAGTGTCAACTTCTAGATATTGTATATGGATTTCACCCCAATCACAGAGTTAGGTAATAGTGGAGAAAACTAATAAGAACACAAGTTAATTAGAATATTTACTGGTGGCTCTTTACAGGCAAGGTTTGCCAATTTCTATAGGAAACTTGGTACATACACAAAACTTCCCTTGTGAAGAGAGTTAAGAATATGAGTCACAATTATTAGGTATTTATTTTAGAAAGTATAATTTGTTTCTTCCTGATAGATATGCTTGTGTGACACAGAAAAAATGATAATATAAAAATATTGTAACTGTATATTATATTACATTAAAAAATCAATCAACTGGAAATAACTCCTAGAAAACCAAAAAGAAACATTTGGGTATTTAAAGTTAGCTACTACCAAGTTGTGGTGAATATAAGAAATTTTGTAAACATTTCAAACCAAAGGAAAAGACAAATTACATAAAATAGATTCAAGATTTGAAATACAATCTTCTGATCTCTTATATTTTACTAGTTGTAGGTAACTACATATGATAGCAATGACTTAAATATATCTTTAGTTCTCTCCTTTCTCTCTTCTCCCAGTTTTAATTTAATATAGCACTTCTCTGATGAGTTGGCACAACTTCTCACTCTTTGTCTGGAACTTAAAATTTGGATCTATTAGCAGCACATACATTATTTAATAACTTGCACCCTGGAGTAATTTTGCAATTGACAAGCTTCAGCAAGCGGCTGACTCTCATACTACAACCATTTCATGTATGACTTCTCAGCAATCCCTGACAGATAAACATATTTGAAAATGGACCTTCATCTCTGCTGCTGGCTAGAGAAAGTCTAGCAAAGTATTTGTTTCATTCACAGTTTCTCCTCTGTCCATGCAGCAATAACTTATGCATTACCATGTATACGTCTAAGGACATCAGTATTCATTGTAAAATGCTCTGGAGGCTTATATAAAATTTTATTAGGCATCAGGGATATTTGGGGGGGGGTGGAGATAAAGGTGTGTTAAAATGGAAGCTGTAGAGACCAGAGCAATAACACTTCAGGGAGGGTGTTTGCCTTGCATGTAGTAAGCCAGGTTTGATCTCCAGCATCCCATAAGGTTCCCCAAGCCTGCCAGGGGTGATTTCTGAGTGCAGAGCCAGGAGTAACCCCTAGCACTGCCAGGTGTAGCCCAAAACAACAACAACAACAACAACAACAACAAAAAGGTAGCTGCATTTTTGCAAATATTGACAGCTAGTCAGTAATGCCAGGTCCCCCAATACTATCCTCAGTAGTGTATAATTAGAGTCTCTGAATCTGTCCCTGCAAATATTTGGCTTCTGTACTAACCTGCTATACTATGAAGTGTTGAGTAACCAATGCAATTGTTGGGAACTTGTTTTTTGAAGTCCCATCTGCATTAGCTACATAAAGTATGTGTGTGAGAGAGAGTTGGGAATTGATACTATGTGAGTGTAGGATTGATAAGGAAGAGGATGAATGACAAAGCAGAAGAGAAAGAACAAAAGGCCATTGAGAGATGCTTTAAAAAAAGGGCAGAACATCACCCAAACTAAACAAAACCAATTGAAAGGAAGGAATATTTTAGTCTCAATAAGGTAGTCTCAAGGATGGAAATTTTGTGTTTTATCAGGATACATTGTGCATATATTTTAATCTTTCCTATTCATTTCTATTTAGGGCATTCATGTTTTATTTTTATAAATCTGTGTAGATATAAATATCCAGCTCTATATTTTTTTCTTTATATTCATAGAGTACATCTGACCTAATTTAACTGATGCGATTAGACACTTTTTTCCCCACTAGCTTTGCTGTAAAAATAGTGGAAGATTTTTATATTTTTATCTCACTATTTTGTTTTGCTTTCATTTAGGGGGGGTCTAAAAAGAATCTGATAGCCTACAAATGCTGAATACATACTTAGAGGCTTTGGAAACAGACAATAGTGGAAAATGAATCCCACTTTTTAAGGAGGCAGTTGAAATTTTTTTGAGTATTCCAAGTATAATTTAGGTTTGACATTCTGTGAAAATGCTTTCATGATTCACAGGATTTTTAGAAGCTGGTTACCTTAGTGATTTTATTTATCTTTCTGATACTGTCTGACAGCTGAAATGTGCCTAGTTACACCTGCTGGCAGTTTCGGGTTTTAAACTCCAGGAAAATTGAAGGCAAGACGCTTGTAGGGCATAGAATACAGAGATGTTTCCTATTGTGGTGAGTGGTGTTCCAATATTGTGAGTAATCTTTTTATAAGATTTTTGTCTTAATATTTAGAAAAGCTTCACATGAATTTCAACACTCTCACAGAGCATTACATATAATAAACTGTAAGTTGCTCTAGAAGATCTTTAATTTGAATATACTCAGAGATATTTGTAAAACAATATCTATGTACACATACATGACCAACACAGGCAATTTTGGAAATTAGAGGACATGTCCTATGAATCCAAAAATTTGATTACAATGGAGTAAATCAGATTATGGGAGGAAAATGGAAACCCAACAGGAGTCAGTAGGACAACTTAAAATTTTTGCAATGAAATACTATGCAGCTATCAGGAAAAAACTGAAGTTATGAAAGAGAAATAGACACAGAATAGTCTCACTCATCTGTAGGATTTAAGAAAAAAACAATATTATAATAAAACCCAGGAACAATAGAGATGAGGGTCAGAAGGACTTGCCCACAATATGAAACTTACCACAAAGAGTGGCGAGTGCAGAAATTATTACACCAACTATTATGAAATGGTAGTGAGTGAGAGAAATTGAATGCCTGACTCAAATACAGGCAGGGGGTGAGGAAGGAGAGAGATGTGGGGGCATTGGTGGTGGAAGGTTGCACTGGTGAAGGGGGTCTTCTTTTTATGACTGAAACCCAACTATAAACATGTTTGTAATCATGGTGCTTAAATAAAAATATTAATTAGAAAAATAAACATATAATTTGAAGGAAATCAAATGAATAATCAGTGTCCTACAACCATATCTATTGAATAAGTCATGAGCACTTGTATCTCTTAGATAAGTCCTCAATAGTGAGTTGAAAGTGTTCTTGATGAAAGAAATATGACTTTCCTAAATTCTGAGGCAGAGATTCGACTCTCCCAACATGATGGCATGGGAGAGGTTTCTTTGAGAGGGAGTCTCATGAAAGGGGTTAGTGAATGGGCTACCAGCTTCCCAGGACTTTCTCCATGTGTGGACACAGGGAGAAGGTTCTTTCTTTAAGTCCAAAAACCCTGATAATGGACAATAACCCACATCCCCAACTCTGTATTCATAGTCTACTGAGAAGTGGCAAAATAAACATGACATGTATCTCTGCATAATATGCACTTACATACATACACAGAGGCATATGTCACATATTCATTTGCAGATACATGCACACATTCAGTCACACACCCAGCCTCAAGCATACATACATACATACACGATAGTGATTTAGAGGTCGAAAGATCCTGAAATTTGAGGAGTGTCCAAAGAAAGGCTTTCTCTCTGTTGATTCAATATAGCATATAAGGTTTAAAGTCCTAGTATTGGGTGAGGCCTTCCTGGGCATGGCACCTTTCAGCTCTGCTACCGGCAGAGAGGGTCTGAAGACACAGGACAATGGCAGAGAAATAATTACAAGCAGTCAGTTAAAGTTTCATCAGACACAGCCAGCTTTATTCCTAGGCTCTCTCTGCCATATGCTTTTCCTCACAAGACTTCTATGCTAAACTTTTTCCAAGCAGCTTCATCTCTGCTGCTTCTCCTCTGGCCCTCTCTTTCTCTTCCAGTCCCCCTAGCCAGACTCTTTTCTTTATCCTTTAGATCCTCACTCATTGGGGAGTTGGGGGCCCTGTAATTCAGGTGTTATTAACATTTCAACAGAAAGTTTGCGGCCTTGGGGGAGGGACATAATCTCCACTAGAGTGCCTCTGCTTTGCTAAATTTAAAATAAATTCCCTCCAAGCCTGCATTTTTCATGCTAGAGAAGCTTAAAGGTCTTCCTAAGCTGTCTGTGATTCTCCATAAGCAAGCATTTTAGCAGTCACCTGAATCCCAAATCTTGTTTGTGTGGAATTATTGTTTGAAGGATTAGTCATCTCCTGGCTGTCATCTGAGATACCAACCTGACTCTGCTTCTCACTGGCTCTTCCTGCACAAAGCCAAGCTCACTAGGTCCTGTACACATACATGTCTCTACACCTCTATGCTGGTTGTGGATCTAGAGCATTGGAAGGAGAGAGGGAGTGGATATGGTATTGCATGCTGAGCATTTCATGTCCTTGGCCATTGTTCACCCAGCCAGAGAGCCTCATTTCTTCCCTTTACTTTTCTCAAGTCTTTTTCTCCAGGATTCTTCCAGAAAGTCACCTTCTCGCAAATGCAGAGACCACTTTGGGGATAGCTTAGCTCTATTTTGCTTTTCAAACTTTTCAAGGTGCTTAGCAGATCAAGAGGCTTCTCTTCCAGCCCACAGTAAGAAAGCAATTGCAATTCTATTTTGCATTCATGTTTATCCATCAACCAAAGTGAAATCAACCTAAGTAACCAGCATTTTCAATGGCAAATGAAACATGGTAATATGATCAAATATTATTTTTTCTCTTTATGGGCCATACCTGTAGACACTCAGGGGTTAACCCTGGCTATGCACTCAGAAATAACTCCTGGTTTTGGGAACCATATGGGGTACTGCGGATTGAACCCAGGTCCTGTCTTAGGTCAGCCACATGCAAGGAAAATGCCCTACCACTGTGTCACCACTCTGCCCCCCAAGTTTAATTAAATTAATCAAATTTTGTTTTAGACAACTTACCTTTACTTCTTTTTCAATGTGGATGTCTCCCTCAGAAAACAAAGACTTCCTCTGTCAATTTCTCTTTTGTCTATTATTTTACAAATATAGCAGCCCATAATCCAGTGATTATGTGGTAGAAATGCTAGAATATACTATTTATTTCAATAATATACTATATTTGTACTATGGATATTTAAAAACTCACGTCATTTGAGGTAACATATATATACATATATATATGTATATATATATTTCAATAAGCTCTGTAAGATTCTTTGTTGGGCAATTATGGTCTGCAGTTTGAATCTGACCACAATAATGTTACAAGTAACAAGAGATATTAATAATGAAGAGTCAATGTAAAATGCATTGTCAGCAAACTTTATATTGCAGACATGTATGTGTTGTAGAAATGATTTTCTATTAAATTAAAATAATTTTAGTGATTTGAAGAATTCACAAATATATAAACATTAAAGATACAAACTGCACATACATATATTTTTTCAGTCATTAAATTATATCTATTTTAGTTCTTACTAAAATTAATGTAAGACAGGAGTTCAAGGATCCTCTTTATTTATGCTGTTAGAGTACTTGGAATTTCAATTTCTGCTACAGCAGTACTCCAGAAACCTATGTGAGTAACACATTCTAGTAAGGAGGCACTCAAACCTGGGTACCACAAAAAAAGTGCATATCAGTCATGTTAGCTTAAAGGAAGTACAATATAATGGGTCAATTTTCCATATGACACCAGAGTAGATGTTCTGTGATCAAAGCAGAATTGATTGGTGTAAATTCTAGGAATATGTAAAAAGAAAGCAACCAAGAAGATCCAAAGTGAAGAAAGTTGGCTAAAAGATGGTAGCCATGGGGCCCGGGAGATAGCATGGAGGTAAGGCGTTTGCCTTTCATGCAAAAGGTCATCGGTTCGAATCCCGGTGCCCCGTATGGTCCCCCGTGCCTGCCAGGAGCAATTTCTGAGCATGGAGCCAGGAGTAACCCCTGAGCACTGCCGGGTGTGAACCAAAAACAAAACAAAACAAAACAAAAAAGATGGTAGCCAAAGTAGTAGCCAGGGGAATAGAAGGAAAGTAGTGAAAAGAATATATTTATGTTAATCACTCATTTGGACGCAATGGAGGAATTAATTACCATGAAATGGAAAGAGTGAAAGTACCTGGCATTACCAATTATCTGGACAGTTAGTGGTCTCTCTAAGACCACCAGGTTTCATTTCGCTAGGAGATAGATATGCAGGAACTAGTCAATCCCATCCCTTCGTACAAAACTCTTGAGAAAACATCATGTGAAACCATAATTCTAATTAGTAGAGAAAAATAAAGGCAAATTTAAGCATGTTGCAGAAATGACAAACATCTAGAATCTTCTGGGAACATGTCAAAAGAAGAAATGTGGGAAAACTGTGTTGAATATGTGAGAAATTTTAATCTCATTCATTGAAAGAGCTGAAAGCAGATCTAAAATATTTCACTAATCCACTCTAAAAAGAATGGGATCATAGGATATCAAACTCAAGAACTACCTTCATTTCATTTAAAATGATTCCCTTTGAACTTTTTTGATTGTTCAAGAAGCCAGCTTGCCTTGTTAGAATTCAGGTTGGCTATTTTTAATACTCAAAGTTTCTACCTAACTTTTGCCATGGAATTGTTGAATCAAAACTCCATGTTTAAGCTTCATAAGACACAGAAACTCTAATCATGATTTTTCTGCATTATAAGAATCCTTTGACCAATGCTAAACATTCCCATGACTAAGTGAAAGAGTTTCTTACAGGTAAGAATTTAAAAAAAAAACAAAAACTCACAGAACCACCTAAAACATTTTTTTTTTCAAAACATTCTTAATCTAGTTCACAAGTGTGTCTAGATGACTGGACAGTGGTTTTGACACTTCAGAATGTAGGAAAAATGACTAGGGAGACAATGAGACAACAACAAAAAAAAAACATCTTTTAGGTCTCTAGTGTGAATATTGTTCTGTGCTAATTATCTACCTTACATTCTAAATGCTTATCAAGTTGCCCATGGCAGTCATTAAACACTTGATTTTAGTGTGAATTAGAGCAGCTTTTCTTTTTTTCTTTTGGACTTTGGATCACACTATTTCTGAATTGTGTCTGTGTGATCTCCAATACAGTTGCTACAGTTAGTTTTACTGAAATGTAGAAGCAAAGAACAAGAGTTGACATATCCTGAATACTAGGGTAACTACACATCATCTCAGCTCAGATCTCACTATTAAATGCTCTTCAGATGACCTGACTTAGTTGTCAGAACAGTTGAAAACTCCTGGTTTGGTTGTTGGAATCTTGAAAAAATTTAGATTATTTCAAGTTAGTGAGAATTTTTGTTTGTTTGGGGGCCACAGTCACTGGTGCTCCGGAGTTACTCCTGACTCTCTACTCAGGAATTAATTACTCTTGGTGGTACTCTGGGGACCCTATGGGGCACCTTTGATCAATCCCAAGTTGGCTACATACAAGACAATATACTTTCTCACCAACCTCCAAATCTAAAAATGTTTAACTGAACTATTCGGGGAGAACAGAAAGGTATCTGTCCCAAATGATATGTGAACTTTGAAAATTTAAAACCTGATATCTTTTTTTAAAGTGAAATGCTCAGCAAGAGTATAAATATTATATAGAATAGTTTCACTGCCTCAAAAAAAAAAATCCTCTGAACTCTGATTATTCACTCCTCTCCCCTTGCCCCAGAAAATCATTGATCTTTTTTACTATCTCCCCAGTTTCACTTTTTCCAGAAGGATGTATAGTTGGAATCATGCAGTGAGTAGCCTTTTCAAATTGACTTCTTTCCCTCGATGAAGCACATTTAAGTTTCCTTCGTGTCTTTTTATGTTCTGATAATTACTTTCCCTTTTAGTACTTCTAAATATTGGTCCATTGCCTGGCTACCCCACAGTTTATTCATCCACTTACCGAGTGACCTCTTGGTCACCTTGAATTTTTGACAAGCATGACTCAAACTCCTACAGGCATAAATGTACTGGTTTTATGCAATTATATGCCTTGAAGTCCACCTGCAAGTATGGAAACACCATAGTTAACTTGGTATAAAGCTGCCCAACTCTCTTACGACTGCACCATTGTACTAATCCCTGCAAAAAATGGGTCTCACTTGTCTATCCTGACAAGTTGGTGAATACTTACCATTTTCATAACTGTACAGCAGAGTCTCACAACTGATTTAGTTCATATGATTCTGGTGATAGATGCTGTGAAATGTATTTTGTGTGATTATCTGCTGTCTGTATAATTTCTTGGATCAGGAGTTCTTTCACATGTTTTCCTGTTTTAAAAATGAGGTTATGGGGTCTAGAATGATAGTGCACTGGTTTAGGTGCTCATTTTGAGAGCAAGAGCTGAAGGCAACCCAAGGAAAGTCCACTGGGTACAGGAGGCAGATTTCTTTGGGAGCCCTTAGAGTTCTGAAGGGTTAACTCAAGACTAAGGGCATGTTCAGAGAAGCTAAGAACAAAGGCCTGTTGATGACAGGCAGGGACTTTTCAGAATGCCAGGAAAAGACTGGAGGGTTGGGAAGAGAGAGAAAAGGATAAAGAAGAGACATTCTTAAGAGCTTCTACCCTTTTATTTGCCACATTGGTGCCTTAAACCTGCATTCTAAAGCAGGGTATTGGAATAAAAAATATGAAGTAAGTTAAAAGAACACCCACATATTTTTTCTGGAATGTCACAATTTTTAGGTCTTTCATCTTATACATGATTGTCATCTTGGCTTCCCTTCACTGGGTTGTTGGTTCTGCTGTTTTTTCAACAGTATTCATTGAAAAGGTAACATAAAACAGGAGTCATGTGGGCCGGGTGGTAGCGTTGCAGGTAAGGTGCCTGACTTGCCTGCGCTAACCTAGGACGGACAGCAGTTCGATCCCCCGGTTCCCCATATGGTCCCCCGTGCCTGCCAGGAGCGACTTCTGAGCAAATAGCCAGGAGTAACCCCTGAGCATCATCGGGTGTGGCCCAAAAACCAAAAAAAAAAAAAAAAAAAAAAAAAAAAAAAAAAAAAAAAAAAAAAAAAAAAAAAAAAAAAAAAAAAAAAAAAAAAAAAAAACAACCAGGAGTCATGTATGCTAGAAGTCAAAGGGTGCAAATTTTCATTTAAAAGTAAATGAAAAATTGGCTTCAAATGTATGACATTATATCTGTGTGTATATATATGTATAAATAGAAATATATGATAATAAGCCTTATAGTTGCTACCAAAAGTCACTTAACCTAATACCCCACAATTGACCCTTTATGCAATTTTTCCATCCTTTTCTCCTTTTGCCATCTGTGGTAACCACACTATTTTATAAATTAACCAGAAAGTACCCACACCAAGACACATTGTGATAAAAGCAATAAAGGTAAAAATTAAGGAGTTGGCTTTGGCTGTGTAGTCACAGAGTTATAAGTAGGCTATATATGTATTTTCCCAATAGTTATAATATGTGTGTATGTGTATTTTACCCATGGACTCACTTTTCAAGAATTTGAGTTTCCATGAGCTTCCTTAAGCTTCCATCTTGCTAAAAATACAGGAAATATTTTCACACAAAATCTATAATTGCTCTGTGAATAAACTGATGCCCTGGCAGAGAACAGAGGACATGACCTTGTCATTAAGTGGGCATTAAATTTTGCCTGAATAAAAACATTATAGATGATAACTATGTAAGGAATAATCTCACTGTTAAACAGATGAAAAATGAAACAAGAAAATTATAGTTTCAAAATTTGGTAATCTTTAGAAATTTAGAAACAAATTCTAATTCAAAAATTTAAAAATACAAGTAAATATTCTCAGTTTGAGGAAAATTGCATTTTTAGCATTGCTGGCAGGACTATAAAGTGATTCCATTTCACAAAGTCAATCCAGTCAGTTCAGCAATAAACTATATTTCATTAAGTATTGCATTTTAGTTGTAAGATTCCAAAGAAAGGAATGACATACCACACTGCTGTATTATTTTTCTCCAAAAGAGATTTTAGAATTATAGAAAAGCATATGGAAATACATATTAAGAGTATTAAAGTAATCCGGGGCCCGGGAGATAGCATGGAGGTAAGGCGTTTGCCTTTCATGCAAAAGGTCATCGGTTCGAATCCCGGTGCCCCATATGGTCCCCCGTGCCTGCCAGGAGCAATTTCTGAGCATGGAGCCAGGAGTAACCCCTGAGCACTGCCGGGTGTGACCCAAAAACCAAAAAAAAAAAAAAAAAAAAAAAAA
>PVKC010021692.1:0-17991 GCA_004027635.1 Crocidura indochinensis
TTGCTCTAGCCACTGAAACAAACTCGCCATCCAAAAGTCCCAGTACCCCACAACTCAGTGTGGTAACCCGAAGAGTAAGCACTACACTGCTTTGTTCTATGATTCTTCCATTCACAGCTTCATCTTTGTTTCCTTTTGATTTGAAGCAGAACCCAGCAGTACTGAGGAATCACTCCTGGTAGTGCTCAGGGGACCATATGTGCTGCTGGGGTTGGAACCTGAATCAACTGTGTGCAAGGCAAGTGTCCTACTCATTATACTACCTCTGCTGTACTCCCATTAATTCCACATTTTATTGTGGAATTGTTGGGGAGAGGATTAGGCTTTGGTTGAATCAGATCCTGGCTTTGAGTTCCATCGTTCCAAGGTTGGAGTTTAGGTCCAATTCACAATACAGACCAGGCAAAGGGCCTGTGTTGAGGTGTATATGGGGTGCATTTACTGTACCTCCTCTTTCTATACAGTCAGTGTAAAGAACACATCCTGTGGTAAGAATTGGGAGATCTTAAACAGATGTAAGATCACTAAGTAATAAACTAGACACAGAGGGGGTCACTCAATCTAGGAGCCCCTGGGGAGAGGGTGGAGGAGAGGGGAGGCAGGATGGGAACAGAGGTGGAGGGAGGACAACTCAGTGATGGGAATTCCCCTGATTCAATGTTTACATGTACCTGGAACATTACTGTGAACGATATGTAAACCACTATGATTAAAATAAAAATTAAATTAAAGAAAAAAAATTGGGAGGTCTTATCTTTCCTTTTCTTTTTTTTGATTTTAATATATATATATAAGATTTTTAATATATATATTATATGTTCACAGTGCAACATTCCCATGACCAATATCCCAAGTGTCCTTCCTTCCCACCCCACACCGGCCTGTACTCTAGACAGGCTTTCTACTTCCCTCAGTCACATTTTGTTATGACAGTTCTCAGTGCAATTATTTCTGTGACTGCCATTTTTATCCTGGGACTAAGAAAAAGCTACATTGGTTTTCTGAATTACTGTTGTCCCAGCTCTGAAGGGGGCCATCTTTACGCTTCATTCCAGACCATACCACTTCGGGATCACATTAGATCATGTATGTGACTTGGTTGGTTCAGTACAGGCTGCTTCTCTCCAGGGAGACTGAATTCCACTGTGGCCTCTAGAATCACCATCATCACCACCAAGGAGGCTCACATTTGATAAAGTCTTGTATGACAGAAGGACAGTAGGGAGGGTTCCAAGGACAAAAAGCTTGCACATGCACCGGCATTGCCCCGAGTGACAAGAAGGTAGCATAAAGGCCTTCACTTCAGAGAGTTACACAATGAATAACTCACCACTCCTGCAGCTCAAGCATTTGCTTAAAGCACTTTTTAATAGACCCTCAGACAAGGAGACGACAGGTGGGTCCTCACAAGGCTCCAAGGGACCCTGAGGCAGTGGTTAAGAAATCTGATCTGAAGAACAGATAAGAAATGGCTATAATTAGCACATGCAATATGAACACACATGATCAGACACTGAATAATTCTCCAAACCAGCTAGACAATTCTCAACCAAGTTTTACTCAGAAAAACTCAGCATGCCCACAGCATTTCTGAGCATTGTTTTTTAAAGAGTAAATACAAACTTCAACCCAGCTCCTCTGTGCATTTGCCAAGTTAAAAAAAAAGTCTAAAAATGAATCAGCATTTAGTATTTTTCTAGGTAAGGCTTAAGCATTATTTTTTATTGAGATAAAAATTAAATCTAAGTAAATTTGCAAATCAAGTGTCCAGATTGCTAAACGCTTACATATTTCTTTATTTTGGGCCACACCTGATGATTCTTAGGGCTTTCTTCTAGCTCTTTGTTTAGGGATCACATCTGATGGGACTCAGGGGACCACATTGTACGCAAGGAGTGAAGCAAGGTCTGTTTTATGAAAGACTAGTGCCCTACCAGTGCTGTTTTTGCATTCACAATATACATATTTTAATCCTTTATCTATTGATGAGCCTTTGAAAGTTTATTTTTTTCCATTTTGAAGCTATTAATTTTGATTATTTTATCTTGTATCTAATACATATTTTATTATATCCCTTGATTATATGGTTTTCAAGTATTTTATTCATAAAATTAGATGTCTCTTTAAGCTATAACAATTCATTTTAATTCAGGACATATCTTTGTTGAATATGTCTTTATCAGATATGTCTTTCTTAAAATATGTCTCCATCAAAATTTGGGGGGAAATAATTTTTTCTATTTTGTTTTCTCTATCAACTTGTGTATCTTTTCAAGAGCACATGCCTTTATTTTGATCAAATCCAGTCCTTTACTTTTATAGCTCATGTATTTTTGTGTTTTATCTAAAAAAATTTCTTGCCTAACCTGAGGTAAAATTTTTATATCATCTATAATTATTTTTATTATATTATAGCTGTAGCTATGACTATGACATTCAAGTCTATAATTTGCTGCAAGTTTTATCTTGTATATAGTATCAGATAAGGGTTGAGGAATAATTTTCTGCAGGTGAAATTCCACCTAGTTCTTTGTTAAGAAGTCTTTTTTTCTCTCATTGGCATCTTGGGCCATAACATAAATTATATATATATATGTATATATATATATATATGGTTCCAGTTCAGCATTACCATTTTCTACTTTTTGAAAGGGGCAAGATTAAAAATGAAAGATCTAAAAAATAACTTGCTGAGGGTGAGAAGAAAATGAGCATCCATTGCTGGTAATATTGCAGCTTATCTCAAGCAATTTGTAAATACAGTAACATCTGCTAATGCATAAACACTTTGGTTGTACAATTCTATTTTTAGAACTTTTAGGCTAACAGAATCATTGGAATTGTGTGTTGAGTGTCCTGATGCTTATATAATAACAGATGTAAGCAGGAAAAAGGGCTTATCATTGCCTAAGAATCTAACGAATAGTTAAATAATCATGGTAAATTGGCAATACCTTGACAACTTAATCACCCTCCCCACTCTGAAAATGATATGGTAGAAAATGTTTTATGATGAGTTAAGAGGAAAGAACAACTTGTATACCAAACAGCTGTGAGGGTGATCAGTAGTAGTGCAGGTAAGGATGCTAAAGGAATAAATGAAGGCTTCCATAAATTGGATTTGACCTGTTCTAGCCATGAAGATAACTTCAGGGCTTCCATGGAGAGCAGATATGAGCTGAACTTTGAAGAAAGAGCAGAGACTGAACAGAGGAGGCTGCACTTAGAGAAGTGTGCCAAAGAGAGTTTCAGACAATGTGAGACATGTTTACCAGCACCTGGAGGGTGCACTGATAGACTTTGGTGGATAGTTGAGAGTTCAAGTCTGGAACTCAGAAAAGAGACAAAACCTGAAAAATAGAGATGCAGGAACCCTCATTTCACCCATAGGTGGAGAGTGAACACAAGAGATAGAGTGAGAAAGTTGGAATTTTTCCAACTATAGATGATCATCGTACACTAGTGGATTCTAAAAATCCATGCTGTAGAAAATATCAAGATTTAAAAACAAAAAATTGGCTGGAGGATTATACAGAGGAAAGTTACTTTCCTTGTATCTGGTTGACCTAGGTTCAATACCCAACACCACATATAGTCCCATGAATCCTGTCAACAGGGATCCTTGAACACAGATCCAAGAGTAAGATTTTATCACCACTAGGTGGTTACGCAGTGGTAAAACACTTGCTTTGTATGTTGCCAACCCAGGCTCAATCCCCCACAACTGCATATGCTGCAGAGTCAAGAGTAAGTCCACTTACTCACAGTAAACCCACTAGGTGTGGTTTAAACTGCCCCCAATAAATACAAATAATTAATAAATAATCTAGAGGGTCTGGAGCAATAGCACAGCAGTAGGGCTTGCATTCAGCCAATCCAGGACAGATGGTGGTTCAAATCCCTGCGTCCTATGTAGTCCCCCAAACCAGGGTCGATTTCTGAGAGCAGAGCCAGGAGTAACCCCTGAGCTTCACCAGGTGTGGCCCAAAAACAAAACAAAAACAAAACAAAAAAAAAGGAAAAGAAATAATCTATAGTGTAGCCACTGGCAAGGACAAAGATTATTTTATGACCTTTATGTTTCAGATTCAGATGAATAAGACATTGCCAGGGGCATGCTAAGTGGGTTGCAGAAATGTAAAAAACTCAGTCCTGTAACACAAGGGGGATATTAGTGAAATGCTGAATAAACTTCTGCTACAGCCTAGAGGGGAGTCCTATAGCCTGGGGCTCCCACAGCCCACTCCTGGGGGGGGGGCGGGACATGGTGAGTGAGAACAGAAACATTTTCACTGAAACCATTCTTTTTTAGATTTGGGGGCACACCCGGCAGTGCTCAGGGTTTACTCCTTAGTTCTGCACTCAGAATGAGTGGTGCTTGGAACACTATATGGGATGCAGAGGATTGAAATTGGGTTGGCCTAAGGGCCTTAGGACAGGGAGGGATCTCAGCAGGAGTGTTATCCTTGGGTATGTGTATATATGCAAGGCAAATAAATACCTTATCTGCTGGCCTACCACTCTGGTCCCAGTCACCGCATTCTCTAAATAATGGAACTGGAAATTACCACTTGAGTGGACAAGTGGACTCATGCCTCACAAATAGACATAGCACCAGATCTTGGTATTCACTGGAGCTCATTTTCTCCCTGAGAAGACTTTCTTCCCTGAGAAAAAGTAGGGTTGACTCGACAAGAATCTACTGGGAGTTTCCTTGTCCCTGGAGTCAGGAAACATGACTTGTGTGATGAATGGTCCCTTTGATGTCAATTTCTTCAGCATAATTCTTAGAAGGTGATTCCTTTTGACACTATAAATCAGGTAAGATCATATAAATCTTCACATTCTAAGAATCTAAAGGGAAAACCCTCACCTGTGTTGGTAGAGAGTGACATGCAGCAAAGCCCAGAAGAAGGGGGGCTAACGGGGACTGTGTCTATGGTCAAAAGCAAGAATCTGACTTTTGGTTTGTTTGTTGGTGTTTTAGTTTGGTTTAGTTTTGGTTTGGGGGCCACACCTGGAAGCATTCAAGAGTTACTCCTGGGGGACCGGGCGGTGGCACTGGAGGTAAGGTGCCTGCGCTAACCTAGGACGGACCGCGGTTCGATGCCCTGGTTCCCCATATGGTCCCCCCTGCCTGCCAGGAGCGACTTCTGAGCGCATAGCCAGGAGTAACCCCTGAGCGTCACCGGGTGTGACCCCCCCCAAAAAAAAGAGTTACTCCTGGCTTTGCGCTCAGAAATCACTCCTGGCAGGCTCCGGGGACTTTATGGGATGCTAGAAATCGAACCCAGGTCTATTCTGGGTCAGCCTTATGCAAGGCAAACACCCTACCACTGTGCTATTGTTCCAGCCCCAAGATCCGACTTTTTAAAAAATTTTTGTTTTACTTAAAGCATTGTGATTGACATGTTATAGTAAAGTTTTAGGCATACAATATTTAAGCACCAATTATACCACCAGTGTCAACCTCCTTCTACCAATGTTCCCAGAATCCATTCTATACCCACCTACATACCCCACCCCTCTGTCCACCCCAGCCTACCATCATAACTGACATCTTTTTTAATTTGGTTGTTAAAGTTTTGAGCTTATGATTTTACTGTTATTGACTGTTATTTATGGTTTGGATATTTAGTTCTGTCCTTCCTTAACTCCATCAATGTACCTGAGTCCCCTTGTTATTTGGCCCCTGACTTTGTTATTTCACAACTGCCTTTTTCCTCCTCCACTTAGTATCTTTTTTCTTGATGTATGTGGGGTGTTCCAGACAACCCCCACCCCATTTAAACCTTTGCATTTCTTCATTCAGCTTTTATAAATACTATATATAAGTGATATCATCTTGTAGTTAATCCTTATTCTACCTTACTTCATCTAATATATCTTCCTGATACATCCACATTGCAGTAAATTGCATGATTACATCATTCTTGACAGCTATGTAATATTCTATTATATATATGTACCACATTTTCATGATCCATTCTTCTATTACTGGACATCTAGGTTGAATAAATCTGACTGAATTCAACCTAGGGAGTTTATTTCTCATCCTCCCCAAATTTTTCCCAAAGAGACCTAATAGATTCCTCTCCACATTGTTGTACTTTTTCACTAAGAGTACAAAAACTTGTGGACTTAGAAAATTGTTATCCAGTGATTTTCAACCATTTTCTACCCCTGGTCTTGGAGTTACGGTGAAGGTGGTAGAAATATTTCCCATGGGCCAGAGAGATAGCATGGAGGTAAGGCTTTTGCCTTTCATGCAGAAGGTCATCGGTTCGAATCCCAGCGTCCCATATGGTCCCCCGTGCCTGCCAGGAGCAATTTCTGAGCATGGAGCCAGCAGTAACCCCTGCGTGCTGCCGGGTGTGACCAAAAAAAGAAAAAAGAGAATTATTTCCCAGAGAGCTAAACTAGATATAAATCAATACTTAATCTATATTTAGGTTTACATATCAATAAATGTTCGAATGGTTCACAGCCTGTAGTGCTCATGGCTTATTCCTTGCTCTGTGTTCAGTTCACTCTTGGTGGTGCTGAGGGGTGGAGTAAGAAGGAGGCAATGTGGTGTTAGGGATCCAGCCCAGATCAGTTTACCCCTATCCTATTTCCTAGCTAGTTATATATATCAGTATTGACAGTAGGCTTTATAGCATTCAAGTATGCCTAGTGTTGAGCAATGATCACTTATTTTTTGACTGGCAGTAAATTTTCTAGGATGGGGTTAGGAAGCTGCTACAGGAAGAAATCTAGGGGTGCAGCAGGAGCATGTAGCCTATTACATCTGGACCACTATTTTGAAAATAGAATGAAAACAAAGGCATGACAGGACTCCTGAGTTCTTTGGAGTATGTCAGGGTTCCTTGTTCTCTAGCTCCACTCATGGGGTTGGTGTGGGGGAATGGAGGGGGTAGAAATGTGATGAAGCATATTGAAGCAGACCACCACCGCTGACCTCTTCCTCCTCTTGAATGCAGCATGAAGAGCCTGATATTCATGGCAGCCAGAACTTTCATTTAGAAGCCATGTGAGCAGGGTATGTGCTCACTGAGTCTCTGTTCTCTTCAGGAAGCTCCTGAGAAAGAATCTTCCACACCAAAGGATTCTGTCTTGCCTCCTCCCTGCAGCCTGAAAGAGTCCCTTGCCCTGTGCTCACAAGTCAAGAAAGGACAAGGTGCATGTGCTTTCTTAGGAGGGTGATTTGCCTTGAATGAAGCTGACCCAGGTTCAATTCCTGGCATCCCATATGGTCTCCAGAACCCTTTCAGGAGTGATCCCTCAGTGCAAATCCAGAAAACTCTGTACTCCAGAGTCCTGATACCTTTAGATACTTAGGATGGAACTCTGGCCCCAACCTGAATCCTTTCTCAGGGTCAGGGACAAAGAAAAGAGTCCCAGTTTCTCTGGGGGCACTGAGCCTGGGATCCTGTCCATGTCCTGGGGCTCACCCCAGGAAACATTGAAGGAATCTAGACCCACATCTTTTTCTTTATGCGTTGGGATGTGGAGCCTGCAACTTCAGTGTGAGTTCTGACACTGTAGGTAGTTCTGTCATCTCTATGCCCCCAAAGAGATGCACAGTTCTAGGAAGCAAGAGGCTAGAGACTTTTTCTAGGTACCAGTTGTGTTATTTTGTGTGCTGTGTGTTTATTAGTGTTATTGCTATGTTATATGTATGCTGTTATATATATAACATCTATAGTGTTATATGTATACGTGTTATATAACACATAGTGTTATATGTTATGTTTTATGTATGCTGTTTTGTTTCTTGTGTCTTGTGTTTTGCATGTCATGCATGTTATGGTTTTTTAGATGTTGTGTGTTTTGTGTTGTATGTTTTTGTTTGTAGTTGCTATTCTGTGTTGTTATACATTTGCATGGTGTTGCAGTTGTGTGCTGTTGAATAGTAGTGTAGTTGTGTTATAGTTGTGTCTTGTGTAGTTTTGTTGTAATTCTTGCTGTGTCTTCTGTACTTGTGTTATGTTGTATGTGCTGATTGTGCTGTGCTTTAGTTGTATGTTATATAGCTGTGTTGTGCTATAATTGTGTATTATATAGTTGTGTGCATTTCTGATATTGTGTTCTTGTTTTTTAATGTTTCTCATAATGTTTTCACAGCACTGTAACCAATTAAATTTTTTAAAAAATTTTAAAAATAGGGCTGGTGGGGCCTGGGAGATAGCATGGAGGTAAGGCGTTTGCCTTTCATCGGTTTGAATACCGGTGCCCCATATGGTCCCCCGTGCCTGCCAGGAGCAATTTCTGCGCATGGAGCCAGGAGTAACCCCTGAGCACTGCCGGGTTTGACCCAAAAACCAAAAAAAAAAAAAAAATAGAGTTGGAGAGATAGCATGGAGGTAAGGCGTTTTGCCTTGCATGCAGAAGAACCGTGGTTCAAATCCTGGCATCCCATATGGTCTCCGAGCTTGCCAGGAGCGATTTCTGAGCATAGAGCCAGGAGTAATCCCTGAGCACTGCCGGATGTGATCCAAAAACCAAAAACAAAATTTTTTTAAATGATTATTTTATCATCAAATTTTTCTCACTTTCCAAACAGTTTCTCTTCAAGTATTTCTTTTTCTTCCTTTTCTTCTGTTTTAATGTTTTGCCTTCTTTCCTCTTCTTATTTTTCTTCCCTTTTCTCTTCTAATTTTCTTTTTATTGTTTTTCATTTTTCTGTGTTCATGTCAATATGCCATCACAGCATTCTGGAAAAACCACTCAGAAACTGTTTCTTCACTGTTTGAAGACTCATCCACCTAGTATGCTTGATTTAGGGGTGCAACCCCCAGTTACCATAAATAATTTATATTATATTTCTTTTTTAACACTCCCCAAATTACAAATGCCTTGAGTTCCCAGAGTTTTAGAGAAGAAATTATGCATCTTATAAGAATGTTTATTATTGGGCCTGAGAGATAACACTGTGTAAAGCAGGGATCTCAAACTCGTGGTCTGCGGGCCGTTTGCGGCCCTCCGTACAACATCTTGTGGCCCTGCCCTAGAGAAATCTTTTTTTGTTTTGTTTTGTTTTAGTTGTTTGGGTCACACCCCCCAAAGTTCAAGGCTTACTACTGACTTTGCACTCAAGGATTACCCGGACTTTGCCTCCTGTGGCCCCCAGGTAAATTGAGTTTGAGACCCCTGATGTAAAGCATTTGCCTTAATTGCTGCAAACTCTGGTTTGAGCCTGGCACTGCATGGTCCCCCAAATACTGCTAGGAGCAATCCTGAGCACAGAGACCAGAGTAACTAACTCCCAAGCAGCCTTGGGAGTGATCCAACTCCCTCAAAATAAAGGAAGAAAAAAAAGGAAAGAAAGAAAAAGAAAAGAATAAAGAGAAAAGGAAGGAAGGAAGAAAGTAAAGAAAGCGGAAGGAAGAAAGGAAGGAAGGAAAAAGGATGGAAAGAAGAAAGAAATTAAAGAAAAAGGAAGGAAGGAAGGAAGGAAGGAAAGAAGGAAAGAAGGAAAGAAGGAAAGAAGAAAAGAAACTTTTGCTGGTGAAGGTGCAATAATTGTGCATCAAAACCATAAATATTGGTGCTGGAGAGATGGTAGAGGAAGTGAGATGCTTGTCCTACAAGTGGCTAAGGACACTGTAAGCCAGATTGAAGTTCTAGACACTGTATATGGTTCCCCAAGTAGCCCCTGAGCATCCTGTGTCAGAAGTAGCCCTTGAGTACGAGGTGTGTCCCAAATGCTCCCCAATGAAAACCTCACAATATTATACACTATTGTAATTATGTTACCTAAACTACAATAAAAATGCATAAGTAAAGAGTGATTGTGACAATGCCTTTGGGCATAGGGGGCCAAAATGCACTCTCTCCCAATTTCTGAAAGCCCCTCCTACTTTCTAGGTGACCATCTCTGGTCAGCCATGACCATGGGGCACTTAGAAATATAGTCAAGGGGCCAGAGCAATAGCACAGCAGTAGGGCATTTGCCTTGCACATGGACAACCTGGAATGGAACCTGGTTCAATAACCAGTATCCTATATAGTCTCCAGAGCCTGCCAAGTCAGAAGGGGTGACTTCTGAGTGCAGAGCCAGGAGTAACCCCTGAGCACCACTGGGTGTGATTCCCCTCTACCCCCAAAAAAGTAGCCAAGACACACTTCCCACCCAGGAACTTAGAGTGGGTCTTATTTCACATAGAGAGGCCACTTTTTCAGTTGGGGTGTAGGGTGTAAAAGCCCCAGGCAGAGCCAGGGAGGAGGCCAGGGCCCTGTCAACACCCAGCAGTGTTGAGTCAGGAGAATCAGATAACAGGGCCATTATCTGCCAAACTTCCTTTAGCTGTGGCACTTGCTTCAAGCCAGAACTAAGGACCTGCTGATGCTGGTGAGCTTTCCCCCATTCACTCCCTACCTAACCACCTCCACCCAGGGTTGAGTTTATCAAGCTGAGAGAGGAAGAGGGAGGGCCAAGGGGTCCCTCTGGAGGAATCCCTGCTGGGAGCACACCCCAATGACTCCAGAGAGGCTGGAAGCAGGCCCAGAGTACAGGCTGTTCCTTTCTCCACTGTTCCAGGGTCCAAGGACAATTCTGGGCTTTCAGTTGAAGCTCAAAACTTACTTGCTGAATGAACAGTGTGCTAGCACAAATGCTTCTCATTAAACTTACTGAGACATCAGAAGACAGAGCCTTAATGAAAACTGCAGAGATAAAGGAAGGGTTAAGATGCTTGCTTTGTAGGTAGCCAACCATGATTTGATCTCCAGTGCTATTGATGGATGCTCTGTACCACCAGGAGTGATGCCTAAGTACAGAACCAAGAGAAAAGCCTGAGCAACACAGGGTGTGGCCCCAAACTAAACCAAACCAAAATCAGATGCTCCAGCAGGTTTGTGAAAGATGTGGGAGCTTTGATGTGCAAAGCTCAACTGAGTGCCACCAAAGGGAGGACCAAACCTGGTGAGTGCCTCTGAGCTAATGGCATCCATCTGGGTATTGTCCCTTCCAGCTGCTGTGGAAACACTACAATTCACTTATGATACATTAATGGTATATCCCATATTCTTGGTAGGAGTGAAGAAGAGTTTAGTAAATCCTGAATATGCTGGTCTCTGTGATCATCCTGCACCTAATGGGCTTCATAACCCAGAGAGAGCATGGCTTTCAAGATCACAGAGTTTCCAATGAGGTGGCCTCCAGCCACCTTGAATGAATGAATGGTACATAAGTCCCTCATTCTCTAACTCCAACATGAGGCCAATATGGACCTTGAGCTCCTTTCTTACTAATTCACAATTTTGTTTTTGGGTCATTTACTAATGGTCTGTTCCCTCTCTCTCCCCTTTTCCATGTTATTGTTATTGTTGATATTTTCATTATGATGTCTGGGGTTGCGCACACAGTAGGGGTAGATCTCATCAGTGGTTGTGCCTTAGGATATTTAAGATTATTAATTTGGTGCATATATGCACATTAAATATAATAATATATAATATATTAGCTGGAAGTTGTACACTTAGATTATCATGGTACAGTTGTATTGTACACCAGGGGTCGCTGTGGTACTCACACTTGCTCACATTTTCTGGTCCACCACAGAAACATCTTTGTACTGTAGTGTTTGCCAGGATGCCACTCTTTTTATGTGTGGTACTAATACACAATTGACTCGGTGTGGTCAGAAATTGCTTGTTCTATTGAGGATCACAGTACAGGCTCAACCAACAGAGCTACCAGGATCTCACTCAGCATATATGAAATTCCAGGGATTGGAACACCTGACCGTACATGTGCTCTAATTGCTATTCTTGCTTGTTTGTTAATTTGGTTTATAACTAAAAAAATATTTTCTTTAATGTCAAATGTTGGAAAAGCATTCAAGATGCCATTATAATATAATGAGCACAGACTGGGGTAAGACTGGGGATTTTGTTCCTCGCTCTGCCATTCCACAGTGGGATGATGCCAGGCTTTTCATTTTATACAAGGCAACTCCTACTCCCAATGCTTGAAGCAAAGATAAAATAGTCACTTTGTCAAACACCTGGCTTAAAAGGATTTCTGTACACACAATGATCTCAATTAATATACATATTTTTAAATTGTGTGTAAATAAAAGCCGGGAAGAGGAAACACAGACTGCTAACAGTGTGTTTTAAATACTTGATGAATTTTTTTTTTTGACTAAGATATCCACAGTATAAACTCTTATGGAAACTCCTAAAAAATTTAAAATATGGGGGCCGGGCGGTGGCACTGGAGGTAAGGTGCCTGCCTTGCCTTGTGCTAACCTAGGACGGACCGCGGTTTGATCCCCTGGTTCCCCATATGGTTCCCCGTGCCTGCCAGGAGCGACTTCTGGGCGAAGAACCAGGAGTAACCCCTGAGCGTCACCGGGTGTGGCCCAAAAAACAAACAAACAAAAATTTTAAATATGGACTCAAGAGTTAATACAGAGGCTGGAGCGGTGGCGCAGGGCGTAAGGCATCTGCCTTGAGCACACTAGCCTAGGATGAACTGTGGTTCGATCCTCCAGAATTTCATATGGTCTTCCAAGCCAGGGGCGATTTCTGAGCATGTATCCAGGAGTAACCCCTGAGTGTCACCAGATGTGGCCCAAAACCAAAAAAAAAAAGAGTTAATCTAGGTGTGAAGGCATTTGTCTTGCATGATGCTGATACTGCTTCAGTCCTTAAAACTAAATATTATCCCCCAAGCACCACTACTGGGGGTCACTCCTGAGCACAGAGCTAGAAATAATTAATCCCTGAGCACTGCTGGGCATGGTTCAAAATAATTCATTCCCATCTCAAATAAATGAAAATAAAATTTGAGATATGTCTCAAGTGTTAATTCACATGCCTAGCAAATGTAAGATCTGGGTTAGATACCTGCACTCATGTGGGCCCCTGAGCACCACTGGGTATAGATCCATAATAATTAAATTTAAATGATATGTTTCACCAATTCCACTTCTAGGTCCTATCCAGAGACTATGAAAACATAAATTTTGAAAGAAAAAATACCGGGGGCTGGAGAGATAGCACAGCAGTGTTTGCCTTGCAAGCAGCCGATCCAGGACCTAAGGTGGTTGGTTCAAATCCCGGTGTCCCATATGGTCCCCCATGCCTGCCAGGAGTTATTTCTGAGCAGATAGCCAGGAGTAACCCTTGAGAACAGTCGGGTGTGGTCGAAAAACCAAAAACAAACAAACAAACAAAAAACCCCAAAATATAGCAGCTCTATTTACTCTTTCTATGGCATGGAAACCACTAAAATTCTATGGAAGAATGAGTGGGAAGAAGAGCTGAACAATAAATAAAAAGTGGGGGGCGGTGAGGTGGCGCTAAAGGTAAAGTGCCTTGTAAGTGCTAGCCAAAAAAGGACTGCGGTTCAATCCCCCAGGGTCCCATATGGTCCCCCCAGGCCAGGGGCAATTTCTGAGTGCTTAGCCAGGAGTAACCCCTGAGCATCAAACGGTTGTGGCCCCCACAAAAAAGTGGAATATTACATAGGCACATAAACAGAAAACACAGTGGCATTTGCAGTAACAAGAATAGAAAGTAGGGGCCCAGGAGATAGCATGGAGGTAAGGCGTTTGCCTTTCATGCAAAAGGTCATCGGTTCGAATCCCGGTGCCCCATATGGTCCCCCGTGCCTGCCAGGAGCAATTTCTGAGCATGGAGTCAGGAGTAACCCCTGAGCACTGCTGGGTGTGACCCAAAAAGAAAAAAAAAAAGAATAGAAAGTAAAGTGATGAAGATAAGCAAAATAAATTAACAAGGGAAGAACAAATATATAAGTCTGTTCATACTTGGAACATAAAGAAACAACGCAAAGGACAAACAAGAGAACAAGCACTTTGATGGATAGCAAAGTGGTGATTAGCTGAGGAGATGGGATTGGAGGGAAGAAAAGGACAGGAAATGAAAACTCTGGATGAGGAAATGGTGTGTTGCATGCATGAACTGCACTCTGGAACTAGTAAGGATTGTACAAGGCAAGCACACTGACCCCATAATATCTCTCTGACTTCAAACCTCTGATATTGTAAACCCATGATATATCAAAGAAAGAAATTAATAACTGCACTTGCAGAAGATCGAGGAGGGTCAGCATGATTCCTTGCCTTGCAAAGATTTCAGGTCACCATCTACACCCAGCTATTTAACTTTCCAATGGGGCACCACCCAAATGTTGGCCAACATTGTCTCTAATAAAGTTTTAATTACAGGATTTCCAACAAGGATGGAGTTAAGCTTCTGTCCTCTGACATAACTCTATTTAGGGGAGTATGTCTGGAGAATTCTTACCTACATGCATGAGTTTCTCCTTGTCTGAAGAGAGATTTCAAAATTAGACATTGTTGTTTCATGGATTAAGTTTGAAAATGACACACAGACTTGGCTTCTGTTTAATTACTTCTGTTCATTGTGCAAAAGAACTAATGAGATTGTAGCCATCAGAAAGAGATGGAGGTGGAGATGGATTTATCTCTTTATTAGGTAGACTTTGAAAGAACATTTGAAAGAACAAATCCCTAGTTTGAATTCTAAACACCATCTCTGAAGTATAGAACCCTGAGCTAAGACCTCTAAGTACTGCCAAATATGACCCCCCCCCCAAATCAAACAATTCAAAAGCTTTTTAAAATTCTAGAACTGGAAAGATAGAACAGGGTTGAAAGCACTTGCCTGGCATATAGTCAGCCCTGGTTGGAATCCCTGGTGCCACTTATTGCCCCCCAAGCATATCCAGTACTGCTGGACAAAACAAAAAACAGGAATAGGCCCTGAGCACCATCGAGTATGATCCTCAAAACAGAGGAAAAAATTTAAAAAAAAAAAGAAAGAGGGACCAAATTTAGGGTCCTTATAGGCAACCAAACTTTGGAGAACCCTAATTTTACATGGAAAGAGGATCTTGACACACCTGAAATGTGTCTTTCTCCATGTCAAACACTGTGCCAGTTCTGCAAGCAGCACTAGAAAGCCAAAGACCTCAGTCTTGGGTTTGAGAAGTTCTGAGTGGCCTGTGCTGGCTTGGGGCAGCAAAATCCAGTGGTGTTTTCTATGAATTTCCATCAGTGCATGGCTAGAGGCACGTATCCGGACATAGATTGTCAGTCAACTCCCGGACAGTGACACGAAAATAGAGGGGAAAATAAGGCAGAGGGGAAGAAATGGTCATCAAAGTGAAGTGTCTGAACAGTCAGCTCCATGGATGGGAGCCACAAGTGGGAGTCAGTTCTGCATGGGGTTGTGTGAAACCCATAGGCAGATCTCCCACGGGCAGACCATGAGGCCTTGGGCAAGTCACATCTCATACCTGAGATCACAGTGACTTTCTATAAAATGGCACTTACCTCTGTTGTAACAAGCCAGGCAGACAAAAAGCAGAGTGTGGGATTTAATACTGTTTTCTGGAGACACTCTTTCCCCTTTCTCATGATTAAGGCTCTTCTGGTTGTGAGACAGCAGCCCTTGAGTCCCTCTAAACCTCAGTTTTTCTCTAAGTGGTTGAGAAGCCCAGTGGTTTCTTGGGAATAACACCTGGATACCTTCAGTGGGCAATTGGCAACATTTAGAAACTTTTGAATTGTTCTGACTTGAGACTAGTATCTAATGGTCAAGGGATGCAGCTTTGTTATTGTTGTTGTTGTTGCTGTTGTTGTTGTTGTCTTGGTTTAAGCCCAGTCATGCTCAGAGTTTATGAGTTTATTTCTGGCTCTAGGCTCAGGGAACACTCCCGACCAGAATTGTGGCACCATATCTGGTAATCGGATTAAATGAGGTTCAGCTGCATGCAAAGCAAGCAACCCTTGTAAAATCTCTCCAGTCCCATCAACAATTATTTGGACTAAAATGTCAATAGTGCTGATGTCAAGAAATACTGGGGTCAGATGAACCTATATCATGTACCAAAGATACGTACCTCCAACCGCCCCGCATTAGCAGAAATCCCCAGCACAACCAGTTTCAATCTGTATGTGACTCTTTTCATAAATGAATGGCCTCAGCTGAATGAACATGGCTTGGTTATTCAGCTGGCCGGAGAATGCGTTCTTCCATGAGGACACCAGATGGCGGTATTGGGATGCTCTTTCCCGTGGTGTACTTCGCTCCTGGGCAGAACCTGCCTCCCTGGCGATAGTTTTCCTTGACCCACTAATGGCTCTAAGCACTTCCAGAAAGAAGAAAACTGGAAGAAAGTGGGGGCAAGAAAAAGTGGAGAAAGAGAAAGAGACCTCAGCAATTTTTCAGCAAGTTCAGGCTCTTAAAGAACTGATGAAGGTCTTCCTCAACAAATGGAGAGTCAAGTCCTTCAACTCCCAAGCCATTTGGAAAGGTAACCGTGTCTGGAACCTGTGGAAAGCATGGTGTCTGTCCGGTCTGCAAGGCAGAGGAAGAGCATTCGACATGGATGGTGAATTGGAACGTAGGGGAACTTAGTGACCCCTCAGGCCATCCTCCTAAGGGTGCTCTACACTATCTCATTTGATCACCCCAGTACCCCAACCTGAGTCCAATTTAGAGGGTTTCTACTTAGGAAAGGTCACACTGGGATCTTACACAGTTCTACCGCACAAACCTGCAGAGTCTTTGACACAGCAATAGGACAAGTTCCTCATCAAGAGGGGGGATGTCTGCTGGCTGTAGTGCTGGGTGAAGTAGCACCTGGGAGAAGGTGATGTCATGTATCATTTCTTTATCCACTGACATGGGTCACTTCTGAGGGGCAGAAAGGCACTCACCACACTGTCACAGGGGCAAGAGTGCAAACCTGGCATAATATCATAATGCAAAGTTACAGTTTCATTCTAGCCCCTCAAGCATTTCACACCCAACAGGAATCTCTCTCTCTCTCTCTCTTTCTCTCTCTCTCTCTCTCTCTCTCTCTCTCTCTCTCTCTCTCTCTCACACACACACACACACACACACACACACACACACACAACCTCCTCAGTTTTCATGACATTTGTGAGCTCCTCTAACGTATTTCTGAAAGATTTGGGGAAAGGGAAAGGAAGAGAGCGAGGAAAGGCGAATCAGCGAGGAATTTGGAGACTGCTGCTAAAGTTTTGGGGAGCCTGGTGTGCCTTCCTTGATGGTTCCAGGCTGCTGTGCATGGAGACGTTGTGAGGCCGGGCAGAGCTTCAGAGTTCTTGTCTGGGTCAGGTGTGTGTGTGTGTGTGCGTGCGTGCGCGCGTGAACCCTCTGGATTGTGCTCCTGATAGATAATATGGTTCTTTTATCTTGTCAGTCATTACTTTCTGTTTCCTGGTCCCTTCCTCTGTGACCAACTTGCTGTACTGCAACAGAAACTAGCATATCTTTCTTGATCGATTGGTGCAATGTTGTATTTTGCCAATAGAGGGCACTGGAAGAACATTGCAGAAGAAAGTGTCGGTTCCTAATGCTCAGGACTAGGTGATAACCCGTCTCAGCACTCCTAACACGTCAAAACACGCACTCACATCTATCCTTTCTAGAGCTATCATTAGCTCATTTGACCCAGATTTTTTTTTTGGGGGGGTGCATACCCGGCGACACTCAGGGGTTTCTGGCTCTGTGCAGAAATCACTCTTTGCAGGCTCAGGGGATCATATATGGTTGCTGGGGATAGAATCCAGGCCAGTCCCTGGTAGGCCGCATGCAAGGCAAAGGCCTTACCACTGTGCTATCTCTCGGCCCCTGACTCAGTTTCCACTAAGCTCACAAGGACGCCCTGTGGATAACTTTCTCCTGTGTCTCACTAAATTGCCTCCAAGCAATTTACCACAATGCTCACCAGCATTTTCTTTTCCTGGAAAGTGTTATTGTCTCCCTAGGGGACATTTTTCTGATTAGTTGGACACCTCCTGAAAAGTGTGCTGTCCTCACCAACTTCCCCAATATCCAGTGCACCTTTCCAGTCTCTGCAGCAAGATTTAAATCTCAGCCTTGCTATGGGAGAGAGAGGTCCCCACTCCCACCCATCAACTCCTACCCCCAAGTTGTTTCTTTTTTCTTTTCTTTTTTTTT